>JAMPIV010018343.1:0-10000 GCA_024509875.1 Oreohelix idahoensis | reverse complement strand
TTTTAACTGTATGTCTGTCTGTTTTTCTTTCTTTCTTTCTTTCTTTGTTTCTTTTTTTTTTAACTGTCTGTCTGTCTGTCTGTTTTTCTTTCTTTCTTTCTTTCTTTCTTTCTTTCTTTCGATGTGTCTGTCTGTGAAGGTATTGCCTCCCCTGCTTTGCAGTAGTGGTCTAACAGTGGCCAAAACTGAAGAGTATCTAATACGGGCTTCAAAGGTGTCTACCTTCGCACAAGATTACTCTTGGCAGATTTGTAAATACTCGTAGAAGGATAATGACGCCTTTATCTCAATGGAGTGAGTATTCACAAGATATTCAGATAAGCCAAAAGGATGCTGCATTGGCTGAGCACGTTAATTCTAGATTCTACCAGCAACTTTTGTGAAGAATTAATCAATGATTAACCTTAGTTCGTTCAAGCCCCCACCGCTGATTTACTCAGTGGAATTCTTATTATTCTGGTATAGCTCAGTTTGTATTTAGTAAGTTGACTGGGACAAACATGCAGTAACTTTAAAATGATTAAATCGAAGTTAAATTTTTATAATTAGAAATAATAAAATTTAATAATCACTTCAGTTTTAACAGTTTGAAAATACTCGTAAATGAACAGTTTAAAAGAAAGGGTTCATCATTGATTGATAGTAGGTTCTATGAAAAAAAGTTCACTTTGGCAGCTTATAAATTGCACTTAGCTGCCAGTGGTTGTTTCTGCTCCCGCTGGGATGTTTCTTTTTACACTGTTCACGCTCTTCAAAGTTGCTGGATGCAGCTCGTTCCCGGGAGTGTCAGAGAGAGTCTACAAAGTTGGTTCCTCGTCTTAAAGCTCAGGCCACTGTTCCCTTCTTGTTCCAGAGATAGTACCCTTCAACCGGTAAAACCACCAACAACTATGGTAAAAGAATAGAAACAAAACGCTCTCCTGAGTATGGTGTTTCCCGACACATACTTATGTGTCCCCTTTCTCCTATTCTACCATCTGATTTACTCAGAATTTACCCTCGATGAGAATTAAATTTAATCTCTCGGGATAAAGCTTTCTTTACATTTAAATAGAACAGCATTTATAGTTGCTTTACATTTAAATTAAAAGGTTAATAATACAGATAGAATATGTTTACATTTACAATTCCACTGAATGAAAAGTATTCACAATATAAATTGAATATGTTTTCATTTACATTTACACTGATTTGAAAAGTTTGAAACTTTCATTAATTTTAAAGTGAATATGTTAACGTCGACATTTAAACTGGTTTTAAACTGTAAGTATTATAATTAAAATTTACAACATTTCTTTCATCTTTCCCTCCCTGCTCCATATGGAACTTGCGACTACTGATGCGTTTAGTTCTCCTTAAGAAACTAGCAATAAAGCAGTCACCATCCCGTGCAGTGGTGGTTTATCGAATCACCATTCTATGTGCTGAGGTTACCAGCCTCAAAGTACTGGAACATCCACTAGCGATTTTCACATATTAATATTCACATGGTGATATATACATATTAGTTCACATGTTAGTAATGAAAATATAGAATGTAAAATGACAACTTACGCCATTCCTGGCTCACATACGTTTTCGCTCAGATGAATGAAGTTAAGACACTAGCCGATGCCTTTTTACACGTGTACTAGGGCTCGTTAATTTTAACTTTAATTCCATCTCTGACTTCGTGTGTTCAGCTTCCTCAGATATTCCAGATTGCCTTATTTAAAATGATAGAGATTTCCTGAGCTGTTTTATAAGTCCTGATAAATACTCCAATACAAGTTCCGGTCTGATAAAATGCAATTGTGAACTCTAGGCTTCACTCTGGCAAGGTCTGGTTGTGTCGTCTTGGCAAGCGATCTTCACAGTGTCTTAACACTGAAACGTGTCTGGTTATTTTCACTGTCCTGCCCCCGCATCTGTTTGTGACGAATCTAAGAAAGCGCCAATCGTTTCAAACAAAAAGGTAGGGTGGGAATATAAAAATATTCCTAACATGAAAAAAGTTTGAACGTAATTTTGGGGTCAAGCCTTCCGTATATGGCATGAAAATATCCGATCCCTTTCAGGCGAACTCACCAACACATCTGTAAACTTATAGGCAATGTGTTTCAGATGTAACAAATTATTACTGTCTAAAGTCATCTTGTCATAGCAAGTCGGACAGGAAGCGATTATGTCATACGTGTCTGACCAAAATTTGTTGCACAAAAGTGTAATTCTTGTTATCTCTCTTAAGCACACAACTCTACACGAAAACTAAACATACCAATATGGGTTTACCTTCGCTTAATCTCAGCAAAGCTGCGCCGCACCTAGCAAATGTGAGGATACAGCAACAAGGAGTGTCAAATGTTTTGACAATATCAAATATCTGCTGCTTAGCAGAGAAAGAAAAGGGTGAAACTCGGAAAAAATAGCAATAAAATCAGTACTAAAACGTAACTGATTACTGCCGTAGTGAAAGAGAAATCGGAAAGAGGTCGCCCAAAAATCCATCTTGTGACACTGTCTGTCTATGTATCTGCCTGTCTGTCTGTCTGTTGGTCTCTCCATGTATCTGCCAATCTGTCTGTTTATTTTTCTTTCTTTCTTTTCCTTTTATCTTTTCATGGAACAACCACAGCAGTTGCTCCACTTGCAGAAAGCCTACTCGAAAGAATAAAAGTGTTCTTTTAAAGGTGATTTCGGTAGCAATTTGTCTTACACGATGAAGTTGCCATCGCAATGTACAACCTCATGTTAATTGCCTCTTACGACATGCACCTTCTTCTTCTTTGATCCTTAGCCGCCGACCGTAAAAGCAGTCAGTGGCCATTACGCCTGGCGGCGTCTTATAGGGCAACAACAAATTGATTTCACTTTGCTCGGTCGGTGGCCATCCTTTGTACAGTGCCCCAACTCTGGTTCATTCTTTGCATCTCAGCCTCCACAGTCCTCCGCCAAGTTGTTTTTGGTCAGCCTCTCCTTCGTTTTCCTTCAGGGTTCCATAGTATAGCTGTTCTTGTGATGGTATCGGGGTCTCCTCTGAGGACATGGCCAACCCAACTCCAGCGTCTGCCAGCTATGATGGTGTGCATGTCCTCTTGCTTAGTCCGAGTAAGCAGATCTTGGTTGGTGATGGTATTCGGCCAAAAGATTCGGCGAATTTTTCTTAGGCATGTTGTGTGAAAAGAGGACAATTTCGACATTTCCTTCTCTGTAACTCTCCAGCTTTCCGCACCATAGAGAAGCACAGAAAGCACACAGCTCTGATATAATCTTAATTTTGTGCTTGTACTGTACTGTGAGGACTTCCAGATGTTGTTTAGACTAAAAAATGCTGTTCTTGCTTTGCTAATTCTGTTGTTGATGTCTTTGCTTGCTCCACCGTCTGGTGTTACCATGCATCCTATATATGTGAAGGTGTCTGTCTGTTCCAGTTGCTAATTCCTTACTGATATGGGCTCAGGGTTGCTCACATTGAGTCATTGTGGAAGATGAAAATTGAGCACCTTGATTGATCCACTTTATTCTCACCGGCACCCCTGTGGTGAAGTGGGATGTTATAAATACTTATAGGAAACTTAGTGTACTGACTGAGATCAGCTGTGAAGGTATCTATATCTATTAAGAGTAGTGTATTATAGATAACCTTACTTGCTACCACATATCTATATATCTCAGTCAGAATTATTCTGGAATAGTGTGATGCTACGTTATATGTCTAGGGTATGAGTATGGTGAAGTGTAAGTCACAACAACAGACAGATAAACAATTTAATTTAATCCACTACTCTTAACAACACTGTGACACTCACATACATATAACACTCTATGAGAATAGCTTAAAGAAGTCACTCGTAACGGTTCAAATAACAATATGTATTCATTACTAGCATGAATGAATATGTGTCCTGATTCAACTACAAGGGAACCAGGAATCACAATCAATTTAAATTACAAGTTATGTACAGAATGTATTTAATATGAATATTGTAGTGACATATATTAGTACAAATGTTCTATGTGTGTCAGTTGTGTAGTAGTAAAATGAGGTAATACTGGTTTTGTTTTGTTCAAGCTCTGTTGGTATTGGTCATCATGACTTCAATAGTTTGTCTTTAGGGACTATTATTGGAGATGTTCACAGTTCCTGATTTTAAGACAAGTAAATTCCCCTCTGAATGGTATTTTTATAAAGTTATTTCAAGATGAGGGGACATAATGTTGAGCTCAGCTGGCCAACTCTGCTTATCTTGAGTGATGGCGGCAGGAGAGGACTCCTCTGCTCGAATTCTCCTCTGGGCTCAGGAGACACCTCACTGATAGCTAAAAGGACCAAGGAGTATGCTGTCCGACACTGGATTCAGCAAATCTCTGACCAGATGCTGCTCAGTACCATCAAGACCACTGTCCCTGAAATCAAGAAGGATGTACCTTCTACTTCATAACTAATTTATATTCTCTTTTACACTGATCACAATACAGCACAAACATTGCGTTCAGAGCGTTAGGCCAACAGTCAGCTTCATTTGAAATACTTTATTCCAGTATTACCCTTCTTAATGGTCACTACGCCTCTGCACTTCCAGCATTATTTCTTTCTAGTCAATCATCCAGGTGTCAGTGTACTGTTTGGCCATTCCATGCCGTTTTACTTCTCTCCGACACCCTCTGTTCAGGCTGGAGCATTTTAGGCTTTACCTCACGTTTGCCACTGAACTACACATATATATATACAGGCATAAATCAACAATTCACATTCAATTTTCATTAAAAGATATTAAATGGTTCAAGCTTACCACAATTCATACGAATAACACAGATACGTTGATTAGCAATGAATTCTGGCACAAACTGGCACAAATTCCTATCTGCTTATGTTCCAGGCTTTTATTTTACACAAATATGAGCTGGCTTCAACGCACTGATGCTTTATCAAGCTTTTTTTTAAACAAGTGGTCTCGAACTAACGCTCCCAAGTGTGTATATCAGCGAGTCTGACCAATGAGCCACGTTTCGACAAGTGTTTGAAAAAATGTTATCTTTTCCCGTCTCCCCTAACAACCAAGATAGTATTTATAGCCCGACCAATCGTGGTTAGGCTTTCATTTGTTGCGCTCCAATCAATTTGGAGTTTACATGGTAGGCTATTTCTGTAACGTAAATTTTTTTCAAACACGTTAAAAAAAAATCTTATGAGCAGAAATGATTTTATGCTGTCAGGCACCCCCAATATTTTATTTTGGGTATAATTTATTAATTCCTGGACTATTTGCGTAACGTTTTACATATTATTTGTCAGCAAGCCCTAAGGAACCCAAAAATACTAATTTAAAGGAGCTACGTGGCTGCGTTCAAAATATGCAATTTCTTCTACCTCCTGTTTGGAAGATGTGCTGTCTGGGTACTGTTATGTGTTCAAACGTAAACCCATCTATTGTTATCTTTTCTAATAAGAGTCTGTTATGATTTATAAACCTAACTCTGGGAAAGGGTAGTGTATTTTATCACTGTCCGTCTGAAAAAGTTAGTGCTTGTAGACTTACACGCGTGATGCCAGCATTTGTATATCGCGCGTCGCGTGTTGCATGCGTTCCTGATTTTCAGCCCTCCCCTCTCTCGCTATCCTTTTGTCCATCTGTTCGTTCGTTTTGGTAACGTAATATAATTAATGTTAGGATTAATTTAGGTCATTACGCAGGGCCTCTCAATGTTTTTCTTAGAAATGCAGCACACGTTTCATTGAAGAAAGCGGGTAATAATACAGTAAGCTTTTATATCAACGTGAAAGCGTTACAATTTGCAGACGAAGCAGAAAACAAGGGGGATTTCGAGTACATTCCTTGTGACAGCACTGTCATTTTACCATTGCTCTTCTCTTTATTAATTTTATTTGTTAGGCTTCATATTTACCTAATAATTTATATATGTGGATTAGAATATTTCATGACACCTCCCCTCTTAAAACAGACATTATATGTCAGTCCTTTATTCTATATACACATAGAGAAATTTATTATTATTTCTGGGGTTTACGGTGATTCTCATCACACGGATGGCGGCTTAAAAAATCCGCTCCCAGATTGGTTTTTCCAGATATATATTCAATGCTAAAATTATATGGAGCCAGAAGCAAAGACCATCGGAGTAACCTAGAGTTCTCATGCTTAGCCTGTGCTAAAAACGATAAAGGTTTGTGGTCAGTTTGCAACTTAAATGCCTTCCCATATAGATAAATATTGAATTTCTTTATTGCCCATATTACTGCAAGACATTCTTTTTCGCTAGTTGAGTAGTTGATTTCAGCTTTATTCAACTTTCTGCTAGCATATGCCACTGGGCTTAATTCCCCATCCAATGCATCTGATTTCTGTAGTAAAGTTGCACCTAACCCAATATTACTTGCATCCGTCCTTACTATGAATTCTTGACTTAAGTCAGGTAATTTCAAAATGGGTTTACTTGTGAGCTTTTCCTTCAATTCTTGGTAAGTCATTTCACATTGTGGTGTCCATGTAATGCGATCTGGATGTCCTTTACGTGTCAATTCAGTTAAAGGTGCACATATGGAATTAAAGTTTTTGATATACTTCTGGTAGAAACCACATAATGAGACAAAGGATCTCACGTCCTTCTTGGTTTGTGGTCTCGGGGCTTTCTGTAGTTTCTCTAAATTCTTTGGGTCAGGGGTCATGTTTCCCTGATAAACTGTGTGTCCCAAAAATTCCAATTCTTTACATCCAACGCAACATTTGGTTGGTCGGGCTGTTAAATTTGCCTCCCTAAGTCGATCAAACAGCATGTTCAGAGAGTCAATGTGTTCCTCAAATATTTCTGTTGCTATAAGGATATCATCCATAAAATTTGTTATACAGGGATTATTCAGAGGATCCAATAATTTTCTCATCATTCTAGAGAAGACACTAGGCGCATTCTTCAATCCAAATGGCAATCTATTAAACTCATAGTGTCCTTCTGAGGTACTAAAAGCTAGGTATGGTCTAACCTCAGGCTTTACTGGAATCTGATAGTATCCTTTACTCAGATCCACTTTTGAGAAATATTTAGCTTTATTTAGCCTGGCAAACAGCTGATTTGTATCCGGCAATGGATCCACCTGTCCTTCTGTAATAGCATTCAGTCTCCTGTAATCTATACAGAGTCTATGTTCTCCAGAGGGCTTCCTTAAGAGTACCACCCCGGAACTATACGAAGACTCACTGTGCGAAATAATTCCTTCCTTCAATAGATAGTCTATCTCTTCCTTCAAAGCTTTTTCCTTAGCAAACGGAATCGAATATGGTTTCATACAGACAGGTGTGGAGTCTATGAGTTTCATATCATATTCCAATAGGTTTGTATGCCCTGGTCGGTCTGTTAACACCTCTGCATGATTATTTAGAACCTGTTGCACTCTCTCTTTCTGAGTTTTCGTTAAATGTGTACTGATTTTCACCTGTGCTGCTGTCTCACAGGGGTGTAATGGATATTCAAATGATGAAAGTGGTTCCTTTTTCATCTCCATGGCGATGGACAAGGTCAACAAGTGTGTCTCTTCCTGATGTTCTCTTTCCAAATATTTCTTCAGGAGATTCACATGATAGATTTTTTCTTTCCCCTTCTTATCTATCTTATAATTTGTCCTAGACACCTTCTCTAGAACTGTATATGGACCCTGCCATCCAATTTGTAACTTATTCTGACTCCCGGGCAAAAGAAGCAGTACTTCTCTCCCACAGCCAAATTTCTGTCTTTCGCCTTCCTGTTATAATAGGCAGCATGTTTCTTCCTGGCTTGTTTCAAATTTTCATTGGCAAGTTTCCAGCCAGTTTTTTAACCGAGTGGTCAGCTCATTCACATATTGGTATGAAGATGTAATGTTTTCCTCTGCCTTTTCATCAGTCCACGTTCTTAACAAAGCTACATATGGACCTTTAATTGTGTGGACCTATTTGTCCATGCACCGGTATGGTCTCTTCCACTTGAAGCTTTATAGTGATGATTTTTCCTCCCAGAATTATCATTCACAAAACGACCGCTACCAATTTTTCTTTTGGGGCTTTCTCCCCTCTTAAAATTCTTGATGAGAGATTTCCTCTCTACATCTTCTTCCTCCAGTTTGTTTAAGTCCGATTGAGGGATTGTCGGCTTATCCTGGGGTAAGACATCTTTTTGCACTCTCCGCATAGTGGCCATTGTAAAACAGTTAAGTGAAGCTTGTCCGTGAAAAGGGGCTTCCCATTCCATTTGGTCCACTTTATCAAATTTATTTTTCCTTTTATTGTCAGGCCTGATTTTGCCCCATGGCGTGTCCAGGTCCTGATCCATGTTCCCACTTGTGGGTGTTCCCTCATGTGCTATGCTACACCTTTCTACAAAATTTTCAATGTCCCATCTTGCTTTGGGCCAATAATAATTGTGAGCCACCTTTTGAATGATGGTACCTATTTTCTCATGGTCCCCATCTGGTTTCACATGTAGGCTCCTTATTAAGTCTGTCCTGTATCTTTTTGGAAGAACCAGCTGTCCGTGACCATTGGATCTAGCTCCAGTCTTCCTATACATCAACTTGTTTTTCATGTAAAAAATCTCCCTTGCCTGGAGTTGTATGACAAGTTGACAATTTTCTGAAACAAGGCTTGAGTGTTTTATCCCCAGCCTGTGCCTTCCTCATCTCTTCTGGAGTGGTATCCAACATAATATCCTCCTCCTGTCTTGAGGTCGACCTGACCTGAAGGGTTGCCATATACACAGGTTTCCTTCTGCAACGGTCAGTGTCATGATTGTCCATCTGACAATCTTTACACCACCTTTTTCCTTGGTTGAAAGATTTTCTTTCATCATATTTCCTTTCATCGAATTGTGGGAATTTATTTTTATTTTTCATACCGTGGCCTATCAAATTGGTGCTTACCTTTATTTTGATCCCTAGGATCAAATTTATTAAAGTTCTGTGGTGCCCTAAAGTTGTCCACCTGTTTCTTTTTATTACCTGTTACCTCTGCTTGAGCTGCTTGATACCTTTCAGCAACATTTAGCAACTCACCCAGCCTCTCTGCACCTTGTTCCATGAGAAACTTTCTCAGGTCTGGAGCCATGGACTCTCTTAGTTGCTCTATAAGGACCATTTCCTTAAGATCTTGGGTTTTCCCCAGAGAAGTCCATTTCTCCAAGTATGTCTCGATTCGTGCAGAGAACTGGTGATAGGTTTCACCTGACAGTAGTTTAGCATTCCTAAATTTTTTCCTGTAAAAACTCTGCATTCTTTTCATACCTTAACAAAAGAGCCTGCTTTAGCATGTCATAATTTTCCTGATCACCTCTGCTCATTTTTGCAAAAAACTTCATAAGCTGCCCCACGAAGTCCCTGAGATAACTTTAAGCTCCACCTTTCTCTCTCTAACCCATACGTGGTAGCTAATAGTTCGTACCTATTTATATATAGCTCTCAATATCATCGTCTTTCTCAACAAAATGATCTAAATGAAAATTCATAGCTGAGATTGAGGCTCCTTGAGTAACCGTAGCATCAGAGGCAAAGGGACTGGCACCATTTTCAGGAGCATGGCCTTGAAACTCAAACTCCCTTAGTCGTAACTCATGTTCCCTTTGTAATCTTTTATCTTCTGCTTCCCTTTCTGCAGCTAATTTCCTCTCTTCCCTTTCTGCAGCTAATTTCTTCTCTTCCCTTTCTGCAGCTAATTTCTTCTCTTCCCTTTCTGCAGCTAATTTCTTCTCTTCCCTTTCTGCATCCAATCGTTTGTCTCTCTTTCTGCCTCCAATTTCTTAGCCTCAGCCTCAATCTGCTTAGTCTCAGCCTCACCTTCCCACTGTAACTTCTTAATTTCCCTTTCAGCCTCTAACTTTCTTTCGGCTTCGAGCCTTCTTTCTTCGCGTTCAATAAATTTGTCACATTCCGTAGTGACATAGGCAACCATAACTTGCCCATCTAATCCTAACTCTTTTGCGAGTCTGAACCGCAGCAGATCGAAATTTTGGCCAGGTCCGCCATTGTCTATTATGTAAA
>JAMPIV010018342.1:0-43063 GCA_024509875.1 Oreohelix idahoensis | reverse complement strand
CCTAAATATTAGCGTAACCATTTGGTTTTTCACTGTGGGCGTCCACAAATAAATATATGAAGTAAAACGTCTAGGCCTGTTACAAGGACATCATTTGACTTTATTTACGTCGTGTGTTTACTGAACGCCTATGTGGAGTGCCCTGTTGTTTTTGTGATGAACATTGTTTGGGACTGGAACACATCTGCACTCTACCAAACACCAGACATGCGGATACCATCCATCATCATGATGGCATCCGATCACATTGGTTTTAATGTTTTATCTTTTGCCTGGGCTTTCTATCTGCTTATGAGAATAAAACTAGTGGTGGTTCTCCGCCGTTTTACTAGGGGTCTCGACCTGAACGGCCATTACCACAGTTTTACAGGGCTTCCTAAGTTAAAACTTATGTGCTTCCGTAAATCACCAGCGGTAATTTGGGGTCGTCATCACACGGCTGCTATAATCACTCCTTCAATCCGTACCTTGTCTCTACATTGATCTCGGCTACGGGGAGTGTCATGGTGGTATATTTATCTTTACGGGCCCTTTGTATCTCCAATTTTCTCTGTGGTATACTGTTCAGGGTGCAATAGGGTTGCACTCACAACTGAGTCATATTCTAAACCTGAATCGTAAAGGAACCTAACCTTGGCCCCATTACATGTCACCTCTTCACAGATGGGGGGATTTGAAGATTTATATGATCTCTCTGTCAGTTTCTTCTTCCCCTTGTCCACTGTTATCATGCATGCCGCGTGATATGGAGGAACTTTCCTACCCACATTCACTAGTATTATGATTATGCATTCCTGCATATTTGACAATATTTTTTTTTTCCTGTCTGAAGGGTTTCCTGTTATCATATTTCCTTTCACTGAATTGGTTGGGGTTTTATGTTTATTATCATTCCATTTCGTGGCCTATCAAACTGGTGCTTACCTTTTGTTTTGATCTCTATGATCAAATTCATTAAAGTTTTGTGGTGCCTGATAATTGTCTACCTGCCTCTTCTTATTACCTGTTACCTCTGCTTGAGCTGCTTGATACCTTTCAGCAACATTTAGCAACTCACCCAGCCTCTCTGCACCTTGTTCCATCAGAAACTTTCTCAGGTCTGGAGCCATGGACTCTCTTAATTGCTCTATAAGGACCATTTCCTTAAGATCTTGGGTTTTCCCCAGAGAAGTCCATTTCTCCAAGTATGTCTCTATTCGTGCAGAGAACTGGTGATAGGTTTCACCTGACAGTAGTTTAGCATTCCTAAATTTTTTCTATAGAATTCTGCATTCTTTTCATACCTTAACAAAAGAGCCTGCTTTAGCATGTCATAATTTTCTTGATCACCTCTGCTCATTTTTGCAAAAACTTCATAAGCTGCCCCACGAAGTCCCTGAGATAACTTTAAGCTCCACCTTTCTCTCTCTAACCCATACGTGGTAGCTAATAGTTCATACCTATTTAGGTAGCTCTCAATATCATCGTCTTTCTCAACAAAATGATCTAAATGAAAGTTCATAGCTGAGGTTGAGGCTCCCTGACTAGCAGTAGCATCGGAGGCAAAGGGACTGGCACCATTTTCAGAAGCATGGCCTTGAAACTCAAACTCCCTTAGTCGTAACTCATGTTCCCTTTGTAATCTTTTATCTTCTGCTTCCCTTTCTGCAGCTAATCTTTTTCCTCTTTCTCTTCTGCCTTTCAGCCTTTTTCTCTTCCAACTGGAGCCTCTTTATTTCCGCCTCACGATCCGCCTCCAATGCTTTAGCCTCTTTGTCAGCCTCAATCTGCAACCTCTTAGTCTCAGCCTCAGCTTGCAACCTCTTAGTCTCAGCCTCTAACTTTCTTTCGGCTTCTTTTTCTAATCTTCTTTCTTCGCGTTCAATAAATTTGTCACATTCCGTTGTGACATAGGCAACCATAACTTGCCCATCTAATCCTAACTCTTTTGCAGTCTGAACCGCAGCAGATCGAAATTTGGCCAGGTCCGCCATTGTCTAACATGCAAATGTAAACAATTCAATCTATCAATAATTATCTAAGGACAACCACAGGCACTGAGAGCTCAACCTTATTTATTTCCACCCAAGGATACCTTTTAATTCTTTATTAATCCCAATATATATATAATAGGAGAAAGTTCAATATCCCGGGCGCGAGACCCCAATATATGTGGTGAAGTGGGATGTTATAAATATTTATAGGGGACTTAGTGTTCTGACTGAGATCAGCTGTGAAGGTATCTATATCTATTAAGAGTAGTGTATTATAGATAACCTTACTTGCTACCACATTTATACCTCAGTCAGAATTATTCTGGAATATTGTGATGACTACGTTGAATGTCTAGGGTTATGAAAATGATGAAGTGTAAGTCACAACAACAACAAACAGATAAACAATTTAATTTATTCCACAACACCTTACAACACTGTGACACTCACACACATATAACACTCTATAAGACCATCTTAAATGAGTCAAGTGTTAAAGTTTTTAAAAAAATATATGTATTAATTTCTTTCAATAATGGATATCCTGATTCCACTACACAGTGAACCAGGAATCACAATCAAATGTAATTACAAGTTGTATGTACACAATTTATCAAGATGCTCTTTGTATTGACATAGTTTATTATTATTATCCTATGTGTGTAAGTTGTGAAGTAGTACTATGAGGGAATACTGGTTTTTTCAAGCTAGATTGTTGTTTGTCATCATGACTTCAAGTGTTTACTTATGGTGGAAATCGTATTTGGAAAAGTTCACAGGTCCTATCAATTGAAACAACTTATTGTCCCTCTCTTGTTAATATAATGTCAATTTTAGAGGGGGCACATAGGATTGAGCTGCTCTGGCCACAGAATCTTATCTGCTGTGATGGCGGCAGGAAACAGTCTCCTCTGCTCGATTGCTTCACTGCGTTCTTGAGATCTCTCACTGGTCGCTATCTAGACCAAGGAGTAAGCTACCAGCCTCTGGATTCAGCAAAACTCAGATCAGGTGCTGCCTCAATAAGTATAGGACCACGGTCCCTGAAACAAGAAGGTTGTACCTCCTACTTCAGAACTAATTTATAATCTATTTCCACACTGAACACAATACATAACAAACACTGAGTTCAGAGCGGTAGACCAACTGCTAGCTTCATCTGAAACAATTTACACCAGTATTCTTATCCCTAATGGTTACTACGCCTCTGCAATTTCAGCTGTAAGTCCTTTTATACAATAAGATAGGTGTCAGTGTACTATTTGCGATCCCATGCAGTTCTACTTCTCTCCGACAAAGTTTTGTTCAGGTTGGAGCAATATCTAGGCTTTGCCTCATGTTTGCTACTGAACCACACACATATACAGACATAAATTATCAATTCACATTCAATTTTCATCAAAAAGATATCAAATATGTCAATCTTACCATAATTCATGGAAATAATAAACAAATACGTTGACTGGCGATGAATATGGCACAATTTCGATCTGCCTCTGTCCCAGGCTTTTATTTAGAAAAATATGCACTGGCTCTCAACGAACTGTTTCTTAGTAAGTTTATTTTAAAATGTGGCACTGAACTGACGCTCCTAATAGACTATATTGGCGGGTTTAACCAATCGGGCCATGTTTACACAAGCTTTTGAAAAAAGTACCCCTACTACCGTTTCCCCTAACAACAAAAAATTAGTATTTGTAGTCCGACTAATCGTGTTTAGCCTTACATATCATTCTCGCCAATCAAATAGGATGTAACTTGTTGGCCCATTTCCCGTAAAATGGTGGTTTCAAAACATGCCACTATGCGATTATGATTTGGTGCTGTCCGACATCCTCACTATTTTCTTTTGGCTATAATTTGATAATTCCTAGACTATTTGCGTAACACTTAACATATTCTCTGTCAGCAAGTCCCAAGGAACCCAAATATATAAATTTTAATGGAGCTAAGTGGCTGCGTTCAAAATATGCATTTTCTTCTAGGATAGTCGTGCTGTTGCCACCTCCTCACTTCCAAACTTTAGGGTGTCTGCTGTACTGTCAGACTAATGTCAGGAGTTTAGACATAAAACAGTAGAATGTCATGTTTCCTAATAAGCATTTTACAGGTTTTTAAACCTAACCCTCGTAGTTGTAGTGTTTTTTATCACTGTCTATTTGAAGAAAAAAGCTAGTGCTTCATGCCTTTCGCGCGGGGAGGGTGGCATTAATTTTATATCGCGAGACGCGTGTTAGTGTTGCATGCGTTCCTGCTTTCAGCCCTCCCTCTCTCTATTCTAATTCCATCTGTCTTTTCATTACGCAGTGTATAAAATGAAATTAATGCTAGTATTAATCTAGGTCATTAATCAGCTTGCGTATCTCAAGGTTTTCTTAGAAATACAGTACACGTTTTATTGTAGAAAGCGTGTATTGATGCAGTAGGCTTTACTATCAACGTGAAAGCGTGAGAATATGCAGACGAAGCATAAAAAAGGTTTTTTATTGTTCAACTAGCATGACGTTCTATTAACACAGGCGTACGCTTTTGGAAAGCACGGGTCTTTAACCATTTCTTTTTCCTTTTATTGACTTTATTCGTTAGGCTTTTACCTTTACTTTTTAATTTATATATGTGGATTTAGAATGTTTCACGACACCGAAGGCGCGATTTCTCGCACTAGTTAGTGAAATAACCGTTTTTCCGTATATATACTCCGTCCTTCCAAAGTGACAAGCGATACTTGTAAAGTAGTCATAATTAAATTAACACTGATATTGTGCGCTGAGAGTTTACCAGGGGCGAGAAGGGGAAAAGGCGTATACCTTAAAACCCAACCCGTAACAGGTGAGCGAAGCGTGATAAGATAGGCTAAGAGCTGTGTGCTTTTAATTTGATTAAATGACGGAGTGGATAAGAGATCTTACCTTACGCGTGACAGGATAGGATATTGATATTGTGATTAAATGTTTTGATTTCTCCTAAATTTAGTACTGATCACAAACCAGCCTGCCAGCGGTCTAGGTCTAAATACAACCAGTAACAATTCTTAATCTTTATCGGGTCTTCGAGGTTGACCTGTGCGGTCCTCTTGCTTCATCCAGAGAGAGAGGGAGTCCAAACGTACAGACAATAAGACTTAATTATAACTGGAGACACCAAATATCCAGATTCTTTCCATTCAATTATATCAGCCCACTGTGGCGAAATATCTAAACATAACATTGTTCCCGACTACTGACCATTGTGTTGTCAAGTGGATTTATTCAGAAAGATTTAAACACCAGCCATTTCATTTAACTATTGGAAGTACTAACTACTGTCCTCTGTGAACACTAGATCTTGGTAATTTTTTTGCTACCTGAACTATCTGACATGACATTAATACAATAATCACAACCAAAGTAAGCGTTCCCCGTTAGGTTCCCCATTAGGAGGATTAATTAGTCGAGGAGGGACTGGGGCTCACTTCGGCGAAACACAACACTGGATTTTGTTACATGTACCATGATGATATGTTCAAGATGTTGGTAAACAACTAGTAGGTAAGCGAGATTGAATGTGGCCACAGGTTGACAGAGTGTGAGTAAGAGGAGTGAATATTTCTATTCGTATAATCATTGTACCCACTTCTTTTTCTTGTTCGCTAATACTGTTATTTTACAGGATAGATTAACTAGGAACTCTGTTCTTTACGTTATCGTCTATTTCTATACCCTATCGTTAATCTTTTGACTTTTGGGGTTATTAACTTCTTGCGGGCTTTTTTTCTCAACAGAGGGGGCTAAGACTTACGGGTTTATTTTCCAAATTCTGTAACCTATGATTTTGTTGATATATATAAGTGGTTGATGTCGTGAGTAGTTTATATGATAATAAACTTAACAATACTTAATTACTTGTGTTGGTCAGCTCAGCCCATATCCATACTCCATTTACTATAGTTTTCACGTTTATGTGTCTTGTCGTCAGTGTGTATGAGTGGTTAAACGTATAGATGTCAATAAGTGACTGTACTACCCATGTCGTCTACAAAAAAGCCCTCACTTAAATTATTTGTGTTAGAAGCACACATCAAAGCAATAATACAATTAAAACCAAAAAACTAAAAAAAAAAAAAAAAATTGAACCTTCCTAAAGCGATACGCACCAAACCCGACTTGCACCCATTTGAACATGGACACGGGCAAAGCCGGGTGTGACCGCTCGTCTTCCATATATGGCACCATTCTAATATTCTTGTCAATAATTACATACAACTTCTTACATCTGCCCGGAACTATTACACCATTTCCGCTCAGGTATGTCAAACTGATAATTATCGCCCCGTCCTTGTGCAAACACCAATTCATCGTATTACCATCTGTGCTAAGACGTCACACTAGTCTCATCAGCGATAATCAACCTTTGCTAGCCGTTTTCCGTGTGAAACAGGCTCACAACTTCTGGTATACGAGAATTGTAAGTTAAGGTTGTCTCATCCGCCTACTTTTAGCAGGTCAAGCGGGCAAACAAACATAATAACTATTACTGAAAGGAGTGTAAGGTAATTTGAAAATACCAAATATCTGCTTGATAGCAGAGAAAGAAATGTGCCGACCACGGAAATTTCACGTAATCGTACTGATTACGGAAAATTCTCACATTGCACAACAAATATAACTGAATACGGCCGGAGAGGACAAGAGATCGACCCAAAAATTATGTGACACTGGGTGAAGACGGTGAATATTAAAGATAGAATGCAGGCATGACTTGCAGAACAAATGCAACTTCAAAGGTTAGGTTGACTGTAACAATCTGGACACCAGACATATCACGTAGCGATTTCCCGCAGATCTCTTTAACAAAATTATGGAATTACGACAATGAATTTGACATAATGGTTCCGGTATATGTAACACTTAGTGTAATACCTTATACGGTAGGGTAGTAATATTTCATGGTCGGGAATAGGGGGGAGAATTTACTAAAATAAGACTTCTTACCTTACGATTGGCGTGTCACGAGTTTGCCTCCCCTTCCTTTGCAGTAGTGGTCCAACAGTGGCCAAAACCTAGAGTATCTACTGTAGGTCTTCAAAGGTGTCTACCTTCGCACAATATTACTCTTGTCAGAGTTGTAGATAGAAGAATAACGATGCTTCTACCTCGAGGGGGTCTTCACAAGATATTTCAGAAGTCAATAAAAATGCTGAATGAATCTGAGCACGTTAACTTTGTATCTGACCCGCCTCCTTTTGTGACGATGGATTATCTTATAATTAGCTCGTTCAAAGACCCCAACTTATTTAAACTCAGCGAAATTCCTCTTATTAGCTCGATATATATATATATATATATATATATATATATATATATAGTATATATTATATATATATATATATATATATATATATTATATATATATATATATATATATATAAATTCTCATAATATATATATATATATATATATAAATATATATATATACTACAGGTTCTGGATCATACATATATTGCCTTTCTCATCTGTAATGATATCTTAATTCAACTATTAATTTGTCAAAATCAACACATATACAAATTTAATGATCAATTTACTTTGATACAAATGTAAACAAATATGACAGGTGATTATGAAAAATAATTAGGTTTCTTCACCGAAAAGATTTTAGGCTGGATGAATTTTGAAAAATAAAGTTCGTTTGGTTTGTTGGCCTATTAAAATTGTGACTTGCCAAAAAGCTGAAGTGCCGATGCTGCTTTTCCGTAGATTCGTCTCTGTGGTGAGGCGCACGTTTTCATATCAGTTCAGGAAGTAACGTCTCTGGGTCAAGGCAAGAATCTCCAGGTGTCAATTTCAAGCTTCGAACCACAGTTTAGTAGTCCAGTAAATGGTCGCTCTGGGTCGTACCATAATTAGCCACGTACTGGTACCACGAACTCAATAATTGAGAACTCTTGAACTTCTTGCTCAGTAGAATAGTCCTGGCAACTTAACACAGATTCCTCGAACACTCGTCTGGGGTATTATTTTTATTTCTGAATCCCTCTGTGGCTTGTGAGTGGTCCTGTAGAATTTCGGGTTCAGTATTAAATTTGGCGAGATTTCTGCTGATGTACAGTGATGCTCTTAATACTTTTTTTGTCCGTTCCTATAAATTCAGTATCGAACTATATTCTTTTCTGTGTCAAGGTCCGAGCTGTCTACGTTGACGTTTTCAGGAATGCAGTGCCGTATGTCAAACTTTTTCTACGTTATTTCGAAAGTTCCCGGTTCACGCTTCCTCCTGGCGTTTTCTGCAAAACTGCCAATCAGCGTGGTTGTTTATTGGCTCCTCAATTGTCAGCCAATACATTCAAAGTTCATATTATTAAAACTTTTCCTCATGCAGTATTCTGAATGACTCATGCGTTTAAAAATGTCATACAGTCAACCTCCGTATATTCTCTCAGGGATGGGCGATATGCTTATCTGGTCCTGTCATGCATCGAAGTTTGAAACGTGAACAATGACAGTAGGGAAAAAGAATGTTCTAACAATAGAATTATGCACTTAATTCAGTACGCACAACAAATATAGTTCAATACTGTTGGAGAGGAGAAAAGAGCGCACAAATTATGTCACATGGCGCTAAAATTTAAAATGAACTAAAATAAATTGTGATTGGGTGTCATCAAGAAAACTCCACAAGGTTGCATTTTGCGTGGGCAAAATTTCAATTTTTAAAACCTAGATCGCTTTGGAGTTTCTCCACTGCATTTTCCAATCTTCTTCGAGGAGGCCAAACAAGGAGGTGGCAGATAGAAGATTTAATAGAGAGTGATTAGGGCTAGTATAAGTATTAGCTCGTGTGAAAGTACCAGTACCATTATTTGAAAATGGCTTTTATAATCCCAACCCCTATAAATATGCCCTGTGTTTAAAGCACATAGCTGTAACATAACAATTAATATTAGCTCACGAGGAAAGACAGCATCTTAAACAGCTGAAAAACATTCAAACGGCTATCGTGTGCATCAAAGTCTGGAGTATATTATTAACCCATGTGGGGTAAGTTGTAACATGTACATTTTCCTATTTTATATTGTATGAATTGCTTATTGATGATGTACAGTTTGATATGGGGCTAGCAACCTCATCATATAAAATAATTTCCCACATAAACTACCACTGCAAGAGCTAGTGACGGCTTTGTGTGGGTTTCCTTACAAGGAACCAATAGCAGAGGTAGCCCCAGGCTCCATAGGGAGCAGAAAGCGGATGATGACATCATGGTATATGTATATTTTATGTTAGATGTGTGGTGGGTGTATATATGTATATATATATATATATATATATATATATATATATATATCTATATATATATATATATATATATATATATATATATATATATATATATATATATACATAGATGGAGAGAAAGTGAGAGAGAGAGAGAGACAGATAGAGAGAGAGAGAGAGAGAGAGATGTGAAAAAAGGATGCATTGGTCCTCTTTCCCTCTCCTAACGCTCTTTCATCTGTCTCGATGGCCTGAGAATTCATTCTCAGGTACATCAGAAACATTCAGAGGGAGATGAAATGGTGGGGGAAGGCGGATGTCGCTTGATGCTTACGTCAGGAGACATGATATTTACGAGAGGTATTATTTGTCGATTTCTCAGTTTCTGGAACTGGTTACTAGAATTAAACGATGGACACCAACTATAAAAGACGGGTCTAGATGACACTCTAAGCCGCAAAATCTGAGGCGGTTATTCTGGCTATGCAAGAAACGCACTACTACCACACCACTCGACTCCTGACTTGAGAAGGAACAGTCAAAATTTCACTGGGAACAAGCAGTGACTGAACCAGAACTCCCTGTCACCACATTGCCAGCTAAGTACCCAGTACTGGCAACGTTTACGGACTATCTTTGGGAAAACTCCACCACAATACAATATTTTCCGAGGAAGATACACAATAGATAAATTTTTTCTTGACAAACCAATTTTATTAATTTAAACCTTGGTGATCAAATGTTTCCTAAATGAATCTATATAAATATAAATCCATAATTGGAGTCTATCAATGAATTGAGTGAATTAATGTCTGTACCCGTATAACTCATTTTAAAAAATAGAATATACAGAGCTAAACATACAATTAATATTTTGCTATATCACCTTCAGCCAGGGGCTCATCAAATATGAGTCAAAGCATATATTTCTCACAGAAGTAGTTGAGAATAAAAAGTTTATAACAAACTTAGATGATTCAGTTGTTTTACTTGCCATTCTAAAAATCCACGTGATACTCCCTAAATTTGAAGCACATACCTTCTGTTTATATCTCTGCCAAGAGTAATCTTGAGCGAAGGTTGGTGCCTTTATAAAAATAAATTCGCTTTTCTCGAATTTTGGCAATTATTGGACCACTAATGCAGAGCATGGAAGACAAACCGCCGCACTGATTTCAATCAAAATTTTAGATTGCCTTCTAGTTGCACTCTTGTGTGTCTGTTTTGAAGGAAGTGGTTTATCCATTAGTACAGACGTCTACACACTCCTCTTATTCAGTAGTTTCTGCCGTATTAAAGCTCTCAACACCTTAGCAAACGCTTAATCCATGTCTCCCCAGAAAGCTGATGTGTTTTCATTCTTGCTAAACGCCTTCCATCTCATGGGTCATACTCGTACATTCTTTGTCCTCTGTTAACTGCGTTGTCTGAAATTAGGCTGATGACATTGTCAGCCATAAACACAACCTCACAAAAGTCGTCTCTTACGACACACTTGAGGGTACAAAGGTCCTACATTTTCGTTGTCTCTAAGAAACCGCAGGGAACTTCACAAACTAATTACTCTCACCAAAAGAATATTTTCACCACAATTTCTTATCTACCTCCCAGGTGTTAGATTTTCATGATTTCCGGACGATATGGCGCCTCACAGATTGCCGGATGCGCTGTGAGCGGAGCTTGGCAGGAGTTTATTATTCATAACAACAAGATGCAGAAATGTATGCACACATACATGTCTAGTCACAAGCATTGGTGGGCCCAGTGTGGCAGACAGATATATATATAGATAGGTAGATAGATAGATAGATAGATAGATAGATAGATAGATAGATAGATAGATAGATAGATGGATAGATGAATGATAGATAGATAGATAGATAGATAGATAGATAGATAGATAGATAGATAGATAGATAGATAGATAGATAGATAGATAGATAGATAGATAAAGGAATTGCATAATGAAGCCTTATTTGTTTGTTTTTTCCAAAAGCTTTGAAAGAGAGAAGATGACTTCGCAATCAGGAAACAAAGAGTCAAGTGCTTTACCTCTTTGTCTCATGTTGCTTGGCTTAATTATTTTCCCCCCTCAAAGGTCGGTTGTGAAAGTTTTTGGCTTCGCTCTGAGAGCACGCTAAAGCAGATATAACCAACGCAGAGGAAACCAGGCTTTGTTAACAACCTTTCGTGTTTATGTGTTGACGACTGCGAGCCGCACCAATTGACGCGTTCAGTTTCAAGACCCAACAAGCAACCAAAGCGGGAGACTGCTCCCATTCCGTAAACAAACGACTGCAGACGGGACGAGGTCTGTTCTGACAACGATCAAACCAAAGACTTCAATTACCACCAAGGCAGAAGCCGATGGAGAAGTCATCAGCAGTATTTGTAAACGGGAAAAGAAATGGCTGAGTTTGTCTTGATGTACCGTCGACGTTTGCAATTTCCTGAGCAAGGAAAGCTACAGAGGCCGAAACTTTTTACCTGTCAGTGACAAGACTTACAGTGGCGTGAGACTAAACTACCTTATACCATCTACCAGAATACAATTACCCTACACTACACAACCACAAGCTAAACTGTACCCCAGTTAGTTTTTTTAAAAAGAGATTTACGAGAAGAGTGGACTAGCATCCGATGATCATTTGCCTCCGCTTATCTAAAATTAACCGTGATACAACGTTAAAATATCTCCAATGATACAACGTAGGGATAAAAACTAATGCGTAAGCTGCTAGAATACATGATCGCCCACGCCGCGGGTCATCACCCGCCATGGAAATTAAATTGTTAGACTTGAAGGCAAAACGGAACGGGATGAGAACGGAGATCAAAAGGAAAAAATCTGACTGAACGCGTGCTTGAAACTAGCGAGGCAAAAAGGACGCAAATTGGTGGGGAAAGGAGGAAAAAGTCACGTTCCCCAAGTTGACACAAAGTAAAGAAATCGACAAAAGGGACCTTGGATATTATACGCCACAGTCATTTCTTGGACGCTTTTGCGATAACTTAGTCCGTTTTTTTGAATGCAGTGATGAGAAGTTTTCTAGAAAATATTTGAAAAGTAACTTTTCTTAATAATAATGTTAGGAATATAAAACCTAGCTGGCCGGATGGCCCATCTTGAGCAGTGAAATAATATGCTTTCATTTATACAGACGGATAGATAATAAGAAAGATATTGACAAAAGACTGTGTTGTTCATATCAGCGAGCGTCTGCATTGAAATAAAACATGTCACTAATTTTCAAAAAATTGTGGCCTTGAAGACGCAAGTGCTAAAATCTAGTTGGAATGAAGAGACGGGGTGGGATGGTGAATTGTGGCTAAAAATAACTTTAAAGGCAAAATTGTGTAGGGGAAGGCAGGGTTGGTTCAAAAAACAAGTGTGTTTTTTTGTGAAACGCAAGTAGAGACGGACGGACCAACAGACAATAAGGCATACTTGACTGAGGTATGACTGAAATGACTTGTGGTAGGATATTTGAATTTGAAAAAAGAAAAGGCAGTGATTGGCCATAGATGAATATATTATCGGCGCTCAGACGCGCATTTTGTGCCATTCATTATAAGTTGTCCTAGTAGACACAGTGAATTATTAAGTGGTGTAATTTCCAGAAGCTATTGAAATATTTAGAGGGACGCCATACTAAGGCCAGCAGCTCAGCTGAGTTTTGCTAGCATTTAACTGTGTTCTATATTCATATTTCTGGTAAGACTGAAATTATTTCTTTGTACATTTTAATATTTGTTTAAGGTTTCGAGTGATTTGATACTGCAATAGCATAATCTGTCCCTTACAACAAGTAAGGATTCGCTCTAGACCCCCCGCCCCAGTTCAGGGTCTAGAGACAAATAAAATACATAAACTCCAGCAAGGATTATGAAGGACAGATCAAGTGTTGAGATCAGTGGAACATATCACCTATCCTATTCTATGGCAGGAAGCTAATGAACATATTTCAGAATACGTAGTCTGGGAGAACTTAGCCTATGTGAAACCAACTTGGTAAGATGTGTTGTTTGGTCAGAAAGATCTGACCCGTCTATGTGGTGTTGTTGTTGTGTAGTGTTGTGTCCAGAAATGGTTAGAGGATGGAATTCTGACACATGACTAATACTTTGATTGCAGAACTGTGAGTTTCAGTTGGCACCAATGCGGTGTCAAATGAGTTGTTGAATATTACCAGAGTGGACCCGTGCAGTAACATTTTGTCAGAGCAGCCTGATATTGCCCCCAAGCACGGAGAGGTGGGGCCACCAAACTTCTGATATTGCCCCCAAGCACGGAGAGGTGGGGCCACCAAACTTCTGATATTGCCCCCAAGCACGGAGAGGTGGGTCACCAGACTTCTGATATTGCCCCCAAGCATGGAGAGGTGGGGCCACCAGATCTCAGCACCAGAGCTACACCTTCAAGCTACGTGAGCGCCTGGTCTGCTGAGAATTCACCAACTCAACTTATTTCCTAACACACCCATACAATTTCCATCAAATAACTGGACAATGTGTAGTCACCATAGACAGGGAGTGATGAGGCCACCCCAACAGCACATCCATTAAATGTTCTCCCAAAATAGATTACAACGATAAACAGTAATAATATTAACTAGTCTAGTAACATATATATGTACACACCTTGCATTTATTATGTAATATTCATGCATTTCTTTCATAATTGATAAACCTTTCATATGTTCTGGCCAAAATAAAACCTTGGTTCAGAACAAATAAATGTAAGAAAATTACTATCCACATTTTTCACACTTGAGTTAGTTCAGTGTATTATAACATTTATTAATATTATTAGACTTAGTAAATATCTGTGTGTGTGTATATAAACTACCACAACACATTACATATCATTACCCTAGACATTTAACGTAGCCACATTCATTAGTAAAAAAAGATAGGTGTGAGGTCGTAGTGGTAGCACGAAGGGCCTTCTGACAATTCACAGTTACATTTTATCTCAGGAGCCTTCACAGCTGACCTCATGCATCACACTTAGTAATATCACCATCATACAATACCATCAAACCCACTACATATATTGGGGGCTCGTCCGGGATAATTAGCCCATTAAGTATATTAGGATCTCCTGGGGGGAGAATTAGATTAGAGGAACATATTATAAAAATTAAAAGTGTCCCTTATAATTAAAAGTGTCCCTGAAAATAAAAGTTGGTGAATCTTCACAGCCAGTGGTAGTTAATTAATTAATTAGAATTATTTAGACTAGAGTAATTAGAAGTACTTTAGTGGTTGGAAATTTTATTTTGCACATTGCTAGATTTGTTTAAAAAGTATGGCGGAGCTGGCCAAATTCAGATCAGCTGCTGTGCTGACGGCAAAGGAGATGGGAATGGATGGTCAGATTTTAATTCAATATGTAACGGCTGAATGTGATAAATATATTGAAAGGGAAGATAGAAAGGTAGCTGAAGAGAAGAGGATACAAATTGAGGCTGATAGAGAAATTAAGAGGCTGCAGATTGAGGCTGACAAAGAGGCTAAAGCATTGGAGGCAGAAGAAAAACGACAGCAAAGGGAGGCAGAAAATAAAAGGTTGACTGCCGAAAGGGAGGCAGAAGATAAAAAGGCCGAAAGGGAGGCAGAAGATAGAAGGTTGCAAAGGGAGCACGAATTACGACTCAGGGAGCTGGAGCTACAAGGCCAGGCTCCTGAAAATGGTGCCAGCCCTTTTGCCTCAGATGCTACGCCCAGTCTGGGAGCCTCAACATCAGCTATGGGGTTTCATTTAGACCATTTTGTTGAAAAAGACGATGACATAGAGGGGTACCTAGGACGTTTTGAGTTATTAGCTACTACATATGGGTTAGAGAGAGAGAGGTGGAGTTTAAAGCTATCACAGGGACTGAGAGGTACTTCTTACGAAGTCTTCGCAAAAATGAACAGAGAAGACCAGGAGAATTATGACATGTTAAAGCAGGCTTTGTTATTGAGGTACGAAAAAAATGGGGAATTTTATCGTAAGAAATTTAGAAATGCCAAACTGTTGTCTGGGGAGACATACCACCAATTCTCTGCCAGACTAGAAACCTATTTGGAGAAATGGACTGCTCTGGGGAAGACCCAAGATCTTAAAGAAATGATCATGATTGAGCAATTGAGAGAGTCCATGGCTCCAGACATGAGAAAATTTCTCATGGAAACAAGGTGCAGAGAAGTTGGGGGAGGTTTTAAATGTCGCTGAGAGGTATCAGGCAGCCCAGGCAGAGGTAAGTGGTGCTAAAAAGAAGCACATAGACAATTTTAAAGCTCCACAGCAATTTAATAAATTTGATAATAGAGAGCAGGGAAATAAAGGTAGGACAAACTTTGAACGGCCAAGAAATGACTACCGAGACAGAAACTCACAGTTCAATGACCAAAAATCCAATGAAAGAAAACCGTTTAACCAAGGAAAAAGATGGTGTAAATGGTGCAAGAAGGATAACCATAACACCGAATTTTGTAGAAGGAAACCTTCAAACATTGCTGCAATGAAGTCGGGGACGCAAAGATTAAAGGTTAATCCTAAGGGACAGCAGGAACCTTATCACCCCCCAGTTTGTGAGGATGTTATTTGTAATGGGGTCACCATAAGGTGCCTTTATGATACAGGTTTGGATTATGATTCAGTTGTGAAGTCTAGCCTAGTGGACCCAAGTCAGTATACCACAGAAACAGTGGAAATACAAGGGGCAACTAAGGACATACCACTCATGACACTTCCCATCGCAAGGATAACGGTGAAAACTCGCTATGTGGAAGGAGAAATCAGAGCAGCAGTGATAGATGAACCAATCTACCCTCTGATATTGGGGTGTAGATACGTCTTCTTGGGGAATCCCGAGAGACCTGTGATCATGGCGACAGTGCAGACCAGGTCACAGAAGAAGGAGGAAGAAGGTGAACCTATAAATGCTCATCCAGAGGAGATGAGGAAGGCGCAGGCTGAGGATAGGACACTCAAGCCCTGTTTTAAAAAATTGCCCAAATGCCACACACCTCCGAGCAAGGGGGAATTTTTCATGAAGAACAAACTCTTATACAGGAAGGCCGGAACTGGAACAAATGGTCACAACCAGCTGGTTCTTCCCACTTCATATAGGGATAAAGTGATGGAACTCGGGCATGCGATTCCCTTCAGTGGTCACATGGGGATCAGCGCCACAGGACAGCGTATAGCTTGTCATTACTTCTGGCCAGGGATAACGGAGGATATAAAAAGATATGTCAAATCCTGCCCAGAATGTCAAAGGGTAGCTCCAAAGCACTGGACTGCTCCTGCAACTCTAGGGGAAATGCCCATAGTGGGAACACCTTTTGAGAGGGTTGCAGTGGATATTGTAGGACCTCTCACTCGGACCAAGAGGAGGAACAGTTACATCCTTACTCTGGTGGACACTTGTTCTATGTGGGGAGAGGCGGTAGCCCTGCCATCAATTGATTCAAAACATGTAGCAGAGGCACTACTTACAATATTTACCCGATTAGGATTCCCGCATCAAATCTTGACGGATAATGGTTCTCAGTTCAAGGGGAAACTAACGGAAGAAGTTTTTAAGCTATTTCAAGCCAGACACTTTCATTGTAGTCCGTACCATCCACAAGGGAACGGCCAGGTAGAGAGGTTCAACGGGACTCTCATTTCTATCCTGAGAAAGCTGGCACACGAAAAAACCGGATCTGTGGGATCAATTCCTGCCCGCCGCATTGTTTGCGTACCGGGAGGTACCACATAGTTCAACCGGGATGGCTCCCGCAACTCTGCTATTTGGGAGGCCAATAAAAGGTCCATTAGAAGCGCTATTAAGGACCTGGACAGATGAGAAGGCGGAAGAGACTGTTACCTCATCTTATCAATACGTGAACGAACTGACCACTCGTTTGAAAGCTGGATGGAAACTGGCAAATGATAATTTGAAACAAGCCAGGAAGAAACATGCAGCATATTTTAATAGGAAGGCAAAGGACAGAGAACTGGCAGTGGGAGAGAAGGTGCTGCTTCTACTACCCGGGAGCCAGAATAAATTACAAATTGGATGGCAAGGTCCATATACGGTTCTAGAGAAGGTGTCTAGAACAAACTATAAAATTGACAAAAAAGGGGAAGGAGAAAGTTTATCATGTAAACCTGTTAAAGAAGTATCTGGACAGACCACTCCAGGAAAGCACCCCCTTACTGACCTTAGCTATCGCAACTCAAATGCAAAAGGAACCACTCACCTCACATGAATACCCATTACATCCTTGTGAAACAGCAGCACAGGTAAAAGTCAGTAAGCACCTGACTAAAAACCAGAGGGAGAGAGTTCAACAGGCTCTGGAGGAACATACAGATGTATTAACAGATAAACCAGGCCATACAAATTTGCTACAGTATGACATGAAACTGGTAGACTCAAACCCAATCTGTATGAGAGCCTATTCTATTCCGTTCGCGAAGGAGAAGGCATTGAAGGAAGAAATAGATTATTTGTTGAAGGAGGGGATTATTTCACACAGTGAATCATCTTTTAGCTCTAGTGTCGTATTGTTGAGAAAACTGTCTGGGGAACACAGACTGTGCATAGATTACAGGAAACTGAATGCTGTCACAGAAGGACAAGTGGATCCATTACCAGACACAAAACAGTTATTTGCCAGACTGAACAAGGCAAAATACTTTTCAAAGGTGGATCTTAGTAAAGGCTATTACCAGATCCCAGTGAAGCCTGAAGTGAGACCTTATTTGGCTTTTAGCACTTCGGATGGACATTATGAATTCAACATGCTACCATTCGGACTGAAAAATGCTCCGAGTGTATTTTCAAGGATGATGCGCAAATTGTTGGATCCCCTGAATAACCCATGTATCACGAATTTCATGGATGATATTCTCGTCGCCACAGAGACATTTGAAGAACACATTGAAGCTCTAGAAATGTTATTTAATAGGCTTAGGGAGGCGAACTTGACTGCTAGGCCAACAAAATGTTGCATTGGATGCAAAGAGTTGGAATTCTTGGGACACACTGTATATCAGGGTAGCATGACCCCTGATCTCAAGAACGTGGAAAAACTGCAGAGAGCACCTAGACCACAAACAAAAAAGGACGTGCGATCATTCGTGTCGTTATGCGAATTTTATCAAAAATATATCAAAGATTTTAACTCTATTTGTGCTCCTCTGACTGATCTGACTCGCAAGGGACTTCCAGATAAAATTAATTGGACTGCGCAAAGTGAATTAGCGTTCCAAGACTTAAAGGAAAAACTCACTAGCAAGCCTATTCTCAAACTACCTGATTTGACACAGGACTTTGTCTTAAGAACCGATGCAAGTAATGTAGGACTCGGAGCGGCTTTGTTGCAAAGATCATCTTCACCTGATGGGGAACTGAAACCAGTCGCTTATGCAAGCCGCAAATTGAATAAGGCGGAACAAGGATACTCCACAAGCGAAAAAGAATGTTTAGCGTTAATCTGGGCCATAAAGAAGTTTCAAATCTATCTGTATGGTAGGACTTTTGTGGTCGAGACGGACCATCAGCCTCTCGTATTCTTATCTCAGGCTAAGCATGAAAACGCAAGATTGCTGAGGTGGTCTTTATTGCTTCAACCTTATCAGTTTAGTATCCAATATATCCCAGGCAAATTGAATGTCGGTGCAGATTTCCTCAGTCGGCACCCCTGTGATCAAAATTAGAGTAATGGCAGGCGTAAGGAGAGATTTTATCTATGTGTATCACTGGTTGTAGAACTTGCCGTAGGCATGTTTTCAAGTGGGGAGATGTGTCACAAAATTAACCGTGATACAACGTTAAAATATCTCCAATGATACAACGTAAGGATAAAAAATTAATGCGTAAGCTACTAGAATACATGATCGCCCACGCCGCGGGTCATCACCCGCCATGGAAATTAAATTGTTAGACTTGAAGGCAAAACGGAACGGGATGAGAACGGAGATCAAAAGGAAAAATCTGACTGAACGCGTGCTTGAAACTAGCGAGGCAAAAAGGACGCAAATTGGTGGGGAAAGGAGGAAAAAGTCACGTTCCCCAAGTTGACACAAAGTAAAGAAATCGACAAAAGGGACCTTGGATATTATACGCCACAGTCATTTCTTGGACGCTTTTGCGATAACTTAGTCCGTTTATTTGAATGCAGTGATGAGAAGATTCTAGAAAATATTTGAAAAGTAACTTTTCTTAATAATAATGTTAGGAATATAAAACCTAGCTGGCCGGATGGCCCATCTTGAGCAGTGAAATAATATGCTTTCATTTATACAGATGGATAGATAATAACCAATAGTTCAACACCAAGACAATCCCAAGAAGCAATAAATAATTTGTGTCATCTCTCGGTTAAAATAGGTCTCCAAATAAATGCCTCTAAAACTAAAGCTATGAACTTTTCTAACGAGACCTTTGATATCATCTTGAACGGGGAAAAACTACAGAAAGTTGAAAGTTTCAATTATTTAGGCAGTAAAATGACTCAGGATGGTGACACAACAAGAGAAATCCATATACTAGAATTGCTTTGGCAGCTAGCGCCTTCAATAGATTATCTAACATTTGGAAATTACGATCATTGAATATACATACCAAGCTTCGTCTGTTTAATTCAAATGTTATCTCAGTGTTAACATACGGCTGTGAGAGTTGGAAAATAACAAAATCATTGGAGAACAAGCTGAATACATTCGAGAACAAATGTCTTAGAAAACTCATGAACACAGTTGGAAAGAATTCAAGACTAATCGACAAATAAGAGAAGACTCTAGGCAGAAATATGTCTCCGACTATATAAGGAAAAGACGATGGTCATATATCGGTCATGTCCTACGAATGCAAAACAACAGAATACCACTACAGGCGCTCACTTGGGTTCCTGAGGGTAAGAGGAAAAAAGGAAGACCAAAAGAAACACTCAGAAGAACAATAATAAGAGAAGGAAGAACGTTGGGCCTAAATAATGTGCAAGAGCTAAGAGGAGTGGCGTCACAACGAACAACCTGGAGAGCACTGGTTTCTGCCTTATGCGCCGTGTTTGGTGCTTAAAGAATTTATTATTATTATTATTATAGATAATAAGAAAGATATTGACAAAAGACTGTGTTGTTCATATCAGCGAGCGTCTGCATTGAAATAAAACATGTCACTAATTTTCAAAAAATTGTGGCCTTGAAGACGCAAGTGCTAAAATCTAGTTGGAATGAAGAGACGGGGTGGGATGGTGAATTGTGGCTAAAAATAACTTTAAAGGCAAAATTGTGTAGGGGAAGGCAGGGTTGGTTCAAAAAACAAGTGTGTTTTTGTGTGAAACGTAAGTAGAGACGGACGGACCAACAGACAATAAGGCATACTTGACTGAGGTATGACTGAAATGACTTGTGGTAGGATATTTGAATTTGAAAAAAGAAAAGGCAGTGATTGGCCATAGATGAATATATTATCGGCGCTCAGTCGCGCATTTTGTGGCATTCATTATAAGTTGTCCTAGTAGACACAGTGAATTATTAAGTGGTGTAATTTCCAGAAGCTATTGAAATATTTAGAGGGACGCCATACTAAGGCCAGCAGCTCAGCTGAGTTTTGCTAGCATTTAACTGTGTTCTATATTCATATTTCTGGTAAGACTGAAATTATTTCTTTGTACATTTTAATATTTGTTTAAGGTTTCGAGTGATTTGATACTGCAATAGCATAATCTGTCCCTTACAACAAGTAAGGATTCGCTCTAGCCCCCCCCCCCCCCCGCCCCAGTTCAGGGTCTAGAGACAAATAAAGTACATAAACTCCAGCAAGGATTATGAAGGACAGATCAAGTGTTGAGATCAGTGGAACATATCACCTATCCTATTCTATGGCAGGAAGCTAATGAACATATTTCAGAATACGTAGTCTGGGAGAACTTAGCCTATGTGAAACCAACTTGGTAAGATGTGTTGTTTGGTCAGAAAGATCTGACCCGTCTATGTGGGGTTGTTGTTGTGTAGTGTTGTGTCCAGAAATGGTTAGAGGATGGAATTCTGACACATGACTAATACTTTGATTGCAGAACTGTGAGTTTCAGTTGGCACCAATGTGGTGTCAAATGAGTTGTTGAATATTACCAGAGTGGACCCGTGCAGTAACATTTTGTCAGAGCAGCCTGATATTGCCCCCAAGCACGGAGAGGTGGGGCCACCAAACTTCTGATATTGCCCCCAAGCATGGAGAGGTGGGGCCACCAAACTTCTGATATTGCCCCCAAGCACGGAGAGGTGGGGCCACCAGACTTCTGATATTGCCCCCAAGCACGGAGAGGTGGGGCCACCAGATCTCAGCACCAGAGCTACACCTTCAAGCTACGTGAGCGCCTGGTCTGCTGAGAATTCACCAACTCAACTTATTTCCTAACACACCCATACAATTTCCATCAAATAACTGGACAATGTGTAGTCACCATAGACAGGGAGTGATGAGGCCACCCCAACAGCACATCCATTAAATGTTCTCCCAAAATAGATTACAACGATAAACAGTAATAATATTAACTAGTCTAGTAACATATATATGTACACACCTTGCATTTATTATGTAATATTCGTGCATTTCTTTCATAATTGATAAACCTTTCATATGTTCTGGCCAAAATAAAACCTTGGTTCAGAACAAATAAATGTAAGAAAATTACTATCCACATTTTTCACACTTGAGTTAGTTCAGTGTATTATAACATTTATTAATATTATTAGACTTAGTAAATATCTGTGTGTGTGTATGTAAACTACCACAACACATTACATATCATTACCCTAGACATTTAACGTAGCCACATTCATTAGTAAAAAAAAGAAAGGTGTGAGGTCGTAGTGGTAGCACGAAGGGCCTTCTGACAACTCTCAGTTACATTTTATCTCAGGAGCCTTCACAGCTGACCTCATGCATCACACTTAGTAATATCACCATCACACAATACCATCAAACCCACTACACCCCAGTTAGTTTTTTTAAAAAGAGATTTACTAGAAGAGTGGACTAGCATCCGATGATCATTTGCCTCCGCTTATCTAACATCGTGGTCGGGGCCTAGTTCAACTTAATGGTTGGTTATAATTAGGGTAATTCGCGTAACTTAATTTTCAATATTGGTGATAACTGTGTGATATTTTCAAATTGTTCTTTGCAATTGATTGATGTTGGTGATGTCACTTTACATTTCTTCTTCTTCTTCTTCTTCTTCTTCTTCTTCTTCGTACATTCTCAGACGCCTACTTGAATATTTTCAAAGAAAGCAGTGGTCAACTTCAGGCTATTGGTATCTCCATAGAGTTTTTTTTCAGGAATGGTACAGGTGATATCCATGTGTGCTTACTATGTTCCTCGTATGCTAGGCATTTTTGAAGATGATGTTCAGCAGTCGTTCCATCGGGGCCACAGTTACACTCGTCAGTAGTTCCTTCTTTAGCTTGTTGAATTCATGATATCCCATTCTGTGTGGCCTGTGCGAAGTCTGATGATTATCACTTGTTCTCTTCTGCTTAGCTGGTAACATGCTCCTTTTTGTGTGTGGCCTGGATACTCTGCATCTCATTTGTTCTAGTTTCTGATTCTGAAAAAAAAAACTCTGCCTCTTCCCTCTCTAAAGTTTTCTTTGTAACAGGTTTGAGGTAGCTCTCCGCCTTCCTTTACCAATCTCTCGGGCTCTTCATTGCGGCTTTGAATTTGTTGTTTTCTTACTTCTTGCATTACTTTATTTATTTTTCATTACTTTATTATTAGTTCAAAATGGTTTATGTTTTATTTTTAATGTGTTTCTTTTGGGTCATGGTGAATCTGTTTTTTGTTTCTTAAGTATAAGAATTTTCAGTACCGAGAAAGACTATATATAAAAAACTGTCTCTGGCGAAACCAGTTTATATTAAATCACATCAAATTAAACTAACACAGAATATATCACACAAGTCTAGCTGTATTCAGTTTTTTATGTGGAATCAAATCAGAATTTAGTTTAGTTTATTCAGTAATTTTAAGCCAAACCATAAGGTAAGGCGTCTTATTTTAGTAAAGTTTCCACCCATATACCATGATAATTATTGGTATTACCATATAAGGTAGCATAACAAATTGTTACCCTTACCGGGAAACCAATAATATAATATTCCTTGCTCTTTTTCTTCAAGGTTGTTGTGTCTTCTTCCCATATCTGTTTATTCAGACAAGAGGACTTACCGGACTGATTATATCATATCTCTCCAGTAATCCTAATAATACTTCCATCTTGTTATAATCAAAATAAACTGGGAATGACATTTTTTGCAAGGTGTGCCCAGGAATTAAAACACTCGTTATCTTTTAGATGACTGTCTTCAACCATGCAGACCGGAAACAATTACGCAATCTAAATGACGTGTCCAGGCACTAAATTCGTGATAATATTGCCCACTAGACTAACGTGTGCTTTCATCTAAACAAAACACTCCAGACATGGTTCAAAGCGACCAGGCGTGTTTATCCTTAATCTGTTGTGATTGCTTCACAGAGCAGACTCTTACAGTTTAAAAGGTAAACATATTATGTGCGGTCAAGCCTAAAGCGCGTTAGTGTTCAACTGGACTAAAAGATATACTTATCGATAGATGAATGCAAAAAAAGGAAGATAATGTACGGATGAAAAGGAAAAAGGAATGATCGAATTTGGGGACGCTCTATTTTGTTTCGTCGGATGAGGTGGTGAAAAAAAATCGAAAAAAGGTGATTTGTCTTACGGGACAAAAGAATGAGAAAATAGCCAACGTTACGGCCACAAGGGCTTCGTCAGGGAAAGAAAGAAGAGTGAAGGTTAGATAGGAACATAAGAACCTAAAAAGATATAAAAAAAATAAAAAGGCGGCAAAGGCCTAACGCTTATGGGCGCGTGCCAGGAAAGGGAAATGCATACAACATGTCCTGTGTTTATCTTATCCACGTACGATTTAACGGATTTAATACAGATTCATGCAATATCGCAGCAGTAATAAATAGAGCTGGAGGTGCCGAGAGAGATATCAAAAATAAGATACAAAAGCAAGAAGAGCTTTCACTACAGTGGGAAATATAGGGAAATCAAAAGAAATCACGTCCAACACAAAAAATCAGAATCTTCAATCATTTCAGGCCTATTGTATGGCTCTGAAACATGGAGAGCAACAAAAACTGACAAAAATAATTACAGGTTTTCATAAATGTGTGCTGGCTTAGAAAAGGAAGCATGACATATTACGACAAGATCATCAACGTGGAACTGGTGACAAGAACCAGACAAGTACCAGTGACGGGAAGAAACATGAGAAAAAGACCCCAGCGATGGACGGGATACACACTGATTAAACCTGATGATAACATTACAAATCAGTCCTTTTTTTCTGGAATCCCTTGGGATCCCTATAGGGTAAGCAAAGAAGCAGGAGACGGAAGAATATATGAACAAGAAAATGGAGACGGAATTGAAAATGAAGAAGAAAACATGGAAAGATCCTGTAGCTGGCGGCATGTTGGTCAGGTAAAGGGTATTGAGTGATTGATTGATTATTGCAACCACTACACGATATTATTTACCTCACCAATGTACCACCTTCACATAGTCTTGACACTCCTGTGGATCAAGTCTACAGTTTTATTTTTGGTAAACCCCATAACACCCTCTCGATTGTTGCTTTTACCGTGCACCTTTTGACAAATATTGCCACACCCACGTGCCACCTTAATGATGTTTGTCTTAGCCAGCTGTCACCTTCATTATTTCGTTACATTCCCGTACTGTCTGGAAGATTTTTTGGCATATCTGCGTACTGCTTGTACTATTTAACCAGTTTCATTTGAGATCAAAATCTCATTGTATATTTGTCGTGTTTCAAATTTTTGGCGCTCAAAATCATGCAAAATTCCACTCATTGTAGACAGCTGAAACTTTGCACGGTGCTCCCATTCTTAGTACATTTTAGTCCTTGAAGTTTTTACCGGCATTAACAGAGCCGATTTTATAAAACAAGTAAATTATTTTTTTTGTAAAAGGTGGAAATAACTCCATTAACGAAAGGGTATTTGGGGGTTTCTATTCCATGTATATTAGTAACAATAAATAAATATTAGTAACAATGTTGGAGCTAGAACTCTTCCTAATGGAACGCCCAGCTCCAATGTCATCGTGTTTTCTTTTCACGTGTCTGTTATTAACAAATGAAGCGTAAAAGGATTCAGAGAACGAAGACCGGTGTCACATTACAAGAAGGTCTGAAGAGCGTCCGATTGGCAAAACGGTTAGACAAAGGTTCCGCGTTCAAAACACGATGACGTCACGCTTCATTCTACCCAGCTGTAAATGTAAACCTGAATTTACTCGTGAGTTAAGGAAGGAAACAGCAGCGAGGAAGGGAATGGGTCAACCTCAACTCTCGATGCTGGACCTAGTATTGTGAAGTCTCTAACACTTCACTCCCGTCCGGCACCATCTGCGATATTACTATCTTTACCTTTTACCAGACAAATAAGAGTACTAAGAATATGAACAAGTAAAAAATCGGCAGTTGTCTGTGAAGGTGATTATCAGCGCCACTAATTCCAAACACATGCTAATGGTTATTCTACTTTTGAATTTACCTTTCAGCTCTCGGAAGAGTATAAGCCTTCATCAGACGCATGTTAAGTCTTCATGTCACGTGCCACTTGCTCAGTGTCTATCTATTTCTTCCTCATCGTTTGGGGGGTAGGAGTGGCTAAGAAGTATGGCGTTCGCCTCTAATTCTAAAGCTTCCAGGTTCGCTCCAAGCACATCGAATATAAATGATGGACATGGCAGAACCAGTGATTCCTGTGATGTCAGACCTTCCCCCATCTCTTGGGTAGTGAGATTGGATGCCTAGCCTTCTCGTACAAGTTGCGCACGTTCAAAATTTTTAAGCAGTTGGAAATCGTAAAGAGTAGGCCATTCGCAGCTACCCTGGCAAAATTTATAAATTAGAAAACCTACACACCACACAAATATTTATAGAATGTGAGATTCCTGAATACACACATTGAGAACCTTGCCGGTGATATGGAGTTCGTGCACTGTGCTGAGATCCTTCTGGTGTGATCAAAGGGAGGAGATCGGAGCACTGATGGAGTTGTCCGTATACAATGAAGATAGTCCTTCAAACCAAACCAAACCAAACCAAACCCTCATCATATTCATGTCTATCTCTAGAACTCCTCTCCGTGTGTTTGTTGGTCTACCACTGATCCTCTTACCCTGGCACGTTCCAGAACAATTACTGGCTTGTAATGCTAGCAACAGATTTCCTCATTGTCTGTCATATCCGTTATCACCGTCATCTTCTGATGTTTTGTTCTACTGGGACTTGTCAACTTTTGGCTATGCTAATTTAACTTTTTAGGAAAGTGAGGCGTAAAAAGCTGCACACCCGTTAACCTAGTGCGTCTAGAAATTAAAAAGTTTAGAAACACTGTTGCAGACGATTCGTCTGATTAATCTTTCTCTGATGTTCCCCACCGCAATAAATAAATACAACGCCTCTGCTCCCTGGAAATGACACTTCAACAGCTCTACCTGTCCTATAATTCCTGTTTCTGGTTTCAGTAAATCTAAACGAAATCGATGCGCTCACCAGGAAATGGGCGCCTGGGGTTGACCCCTGCCTTTCTCTGGCTTAAAAAAGGCACTAAATCTTCCTTACATGCTGCAGCAGTGGAGCGTTCATGGAGCATTTCAGGGTGGAAATAAAAGCTTCTCACACTCCGGCTCCTAATTGTCGTAACTGTTAAACACAGACTGCCAAATGAGAGGAGAATAAACGTCGAGATTTATATTGTGCATATTTTGTTGTTGTCTTGGGCTGTTTAATTGTTGTTAGAATGCAACAGCGAGCAACGTGTAGTAGCCTGGGGTTATTTATGAGACAAATAACAAAAGTAAGATAACTCAGGCATGTCGTATGAGGCGACTAAGATGAGACTGTGCAAGGGCTGCTGGAAATATGTAGGGCACAAAAATCAAAAAAATTTCCAGCACAGCTAGTACGTGCATGTTCATTAAATGGGTGCGCAATTTAGTTTTTGTGGTGCAATGCCCTCATTTTCTATATTTTCACAGAAACCGTATCTTCTTCTTCTTTCACCTTTCAACTCCCAAAGGATGATAGGCCTTCTACAAACTTATGCCAAGTCTTCCTGTCCTGTGCCATCCGCTCAAAGTCTTTCCATGAAACCTTATCATTAATATACATTGCCACAGAAATCACCACTTCTATAGCATGTTGATGATTGGTACAGGCTTCCTGCAGGTGTGGCCCCAAGCTCCATTAGAGTCAAACTGAAAAGGATTATGAAGATGGTTTTGTCCAAACGGCACCACGCCCTCACAACAGATCCTGGCACAGTGCCAAAATCTGTGCAGTAACATTATCACTCAATTGCTTCCAAAGAACATTGGCTGTCAACAAACTGATATCTGTCTGTCTGTCTGTCTATCCCGTGCCATCAACTCAAGATTCTTCTATGTCTTCTTCCTCCCCTTCATGTCTGTTTCCAGTTGTCTTCTCCATGTTTTATTTGGTCTCCTTCTTGTTCTCTAACACGGGGTTCCCCCAACGATATCCGCCTTGTAATGCTATCAACAGGTTTCTTCAGCGTGTGTCCTATCTATCGCCATAATCTTCTTCTCATCCATTAGCACGTGATGTACAGTACATTTTAAAAAAAAATGTAAACCAGAGCAAAAGTAGGCCTGCCTGTTGTGCTCTTAAGAAATATCACTATAAAATCAACAGCTAATGGGCTTAAGTCAACAGCTAATGAGCTCAAGTCAAATGATCAAACAAAGAACAAGACAGGTCAAGGACACGGGGTAGGGACATAAGTAATTAGAAATCATAAGGAGTTTTTTTTTTTAAATTCAGGATTTGAGCAGCGGTGGCGTCATATAAGTTTTACCTAAGCAACATAATGGGTGCCTATACAGTACTATTTAATATACCGTAAAGGTAGTGCCATGTCAGAAAATGCCGTAGGGTAGTGAAATGTTAGAGACAAACCATCCTGTTTCCAAATTTTTATGACGTAGGGTGACCAATTCCCTTCCCGTATGTCTTAGACGAGAAATGCTTGTAATAATATCCATTAGTGCATACGCTTTTTTAAATATTAAAGGTACATGACTCCAACATTTGCTAATAGAATCAATGACACGCCCACTTGTCCTGAATTATCTCCCACATCCCTCTTTCTCTTCCTCGATGTCTGTCAAGTTATATCTGCAGTGGCGTAACTACCGATTGGGTATTCCTAAGTTTAAACGTCATAGCATTTCCCATTTTCTAGAGACAGATATGGGACAGGAACAGACATTTTGGAAAGATCTTGAACAAGAGGTACAGGACAGGAGGACATCGTACACATTTATTTAAAGACCGTGCTTATTGATGAGATGAAGGATGATGATGATGATGATGATGATGATGATGATGATGATGATGATGATGATGATGATAATGATGATGATGATGATGATGATGATGATGATGATGATGATGATGATGATGATGATGATGATGATGATGATGATGATGATGATGATGATGATGATGATGATGATGATAATGATGATGGTGATGTAATAATTTGTCACGGGATTTCCTCCCTTGCTAGCAGTGATGGTCCAACTGTGGCCAGCTACAGAGTTATCTACTGAGGGACTTCAAAGGTATGTACTTCTAACTCAAGATTACTCTTGGCAAAGATGTCAATTGGAATGGTGCTTCAATTCTAGGGAGCCTCATAGGAATTTAAAGAAATCAAATACTACGGCTGATAGGATCCAGGCCGTGTAAACTTTCTATCTTCCCTGGCCTTGTATGAGGGGTAAGAATTGTGCTCGTTTTGATGAGCCCCAAACTGATTTAACTCAGTAAAACATTATTTCCATAGCTCAGTTTATATGTATTTAAAAGGACTGAGACATACACGTGCAGTTCAGTCAAAATGACTAAATCAACTAAACATGTGTATATTTACAGATAACAAATTTAATCATCAATTATCGTTAACAATGTAAAATAAATAACATTAGGTGAATTAAGAATCGTCTTTAAAATTTCATCACTAGTGATGACCTGGATAGGGGTTTTGTGCAAATTTTTCTTAAAGAAAAGTGTTCACATGCCAGCTTTGAATGGGTACTTAGCTGCCAGTAAGATGTCAGTTGGCTTCTGCTCCAGTCGATGCTTGTTCTTTGCAGGTTATGGACTGGTTCTTCTAGTCACTAGTCACGTATTGTGGCCGCAACACGTCCCTCGTTGTATCGTGGGGTAATTGCGAAGATGGTCCAGCATCTGTTAAGACCTGTCCGCTGTGATGTCTAGCTTTGACTGAAGGCCACTTATACCACACACATGTTCACACTATTACCACCCATTGGTACAACCAACTAGTATTATAAAATAAGAGAGAAACAAATACCCTCCTGCATATTAGGTTTCCTGACACGAAAATCAGGTCTCTTTCCCCCCCCCCTCCCCCACCCCCTTTTCCCTTCCACCATCCCACCTGCCTCAGAAGTTTACCCTCTCTGAGCATTAATGTTAATCCAAGTGAGCGGAAAATACCCATTGCATTTATATAAAACATGTTTACATATACATTTGCACTGATTGAGAAGGTTAATATAATAAGTATGCACATCGCTTCTGTCATCATCCACTCCCTGCTCTATATAGAACCTAGGACTACTTCTGCTTTTAGTTCTCTATTAGAAACCTGCATAAAGCAGTCACCATCTCTTGCAGTGGTGGTACATGAATTACAGGATGGCGCACAAACATGTGACGTTCGGGGTTATTTTGTCACATAATTAAAAACAAAGAAAGATTTGCCAAATATTAATTATAGTTGTTGAAACCATTACATATCGAGGGTCGTGGTGAGAAGTCAGGATGGGGCTTTTCGGCTAGAATAAAGGGCAGGGTTGTCGCTAAATATAGAAGAGTTTACATGGCAACAACCTTTAGCATGAGAATGGAGTTAGAGGCAGCTACTGTAGCCTTAAGGTGGCTTTATGAAACTTCATTAACTGGGGCAGTTGTGTCAGATTCTCAGTCCATGCTTCGGAAGATCCAACATGGATGGCTACGGCATGAATGGAAAACATCCATAGAAGCCTCGAGTCTTCCGAAACAGGTGTAGATCTACTGTCCTGGTCATGCAAGTGTACGCAGCAATGAAAAACTTGACAGACTAGCTTCGAGAGCACCCATAGTGGTGAAACGATATGACTACATGAGAGATACTAAGGTAAACTAATGATCGCCTATTAGAGAAGGACACTGCAATCGATGAATCAACAAGGCTAAGATTGCTGGAGTTTGAAATAGGCGTAAGACTAGCAGGAATGAACGTATAAGAGGACTCCATTCGTCGGGTGTACAACCAGCGCTCTACAGGAGTAATTATCATTCATAACCTTTTACATTTACCGAGGGAGGCCGAGTATCTATGGGTTTGCTCGGAGTGCAATGATGTCGATTCTCATCAATAATAACAATACAGAGTTCACCACTGAATTTATACCGGGAAGCCCTTACATTTTTGTTACGCCACTGCATATCTGGCATGGAACTGTCACGTAAGAATAGACGTTATTAATTGAGAATGGAAACTAATCAATTGGGCTAGGATTTTAACGACGTAAAAATTGCTAAAAAATGACCTATACAAATGCATTTATGACCAAAACCCTACTACCCCCAACAAAATGCCCTATAAAATTAAAACAAAACAGATCTTACAAAAACAACTTTCTTGTTTAGTTTCCGAGCTAAGCTAAAATTATTTTGTATTATTAAAGAAGAGAATGAACGGTATTAAAAAAAAAAAAAAAAAAAACGTAAAAAATTTAATTTAATTTGTTTGTTTGTTTGTTTGCTGTTACTGTGCCAAACTGAAATTCTTCATGCTGTTAACAAAAAAACATTAAAAAAAAAAAAATAACACAAATTGCAAAAACATAAAATTAAAACGTAATGTTTTTTTTACAGTTTCTGCGCCAAACCTTAGTCTATTTTATTAACCTAAAATCATACAGCCTAACATACACACACGCACACGCACACCCACACGCACACCCACATACAAAATTCAATTTAAATTTCAACAGTTTCTGTGCCAAACTGAAAATTTTATTTTAATTAACAAAAAAATTGCTTATTTTAAAAAAAAACACACACACGCAAAAGACAAAATTACAAGTGAATACTTTTACAGTTTCTATGGCAAACTGAAAATCTTCGTTTAATGAGTTTAGAATTACAACGCACAATGAAAGCATGCGCGTATTTTCAATAGAGAATGCTTTCTGTTGTCTGCCAACAAAGCTTTAAACACTGAAAAGCTCAATTACACTACTACTGAAACAACAGGAGCATACTTGAAATAAACTACGCCTATTGGTTCTAAGTCTGCTGAAAATAAAGTCTTTCCCCAATAACCCATCTGAAATAAGCACAACTTTTCATATCTCACATTTTTGTTTGTCCAAACTTGCCTTTTTATTATTCGCCCAGCTTTTCCCACGTCTACACTCACGCTATCTAGGACACTCACCAGTTTCTACATCAAATCTGTCTGATCCACTGTCACATATGGAAATAGTGCAGCAGTGATCATCCACTTTTTCCCCTCCCCATCTAGTTTATTTTTTGCTATACTTCTTCTTCTTCTTCCTCGTTCGTCCTGAAAAGGACGGTGGTTGCGTTGTGTCTGTTTACGCCTAAGCTGTGATATCTGCACCTGTTGGTCGACACATCCGACTTCTGCACGGAATTTTTTGGGACCGGGTTTGCCTTCCCTGTTCGATCCGTGCTCGCTCAGCTAGACTGCACTGCTGCAGACTGTTTCCAGGACCACCACGTGGAGGTGGAGCACGGTCTTGACCAGCTCTGGTTCGCTGGTCCTGACGCAAGCAGTCAAGCTATGAGTCGCTGACTGCGTTCTCTATTGCTGCGTCTTTCTTTTTGCTATACAGTAACGCCTTATTCACCATCGCAATTAACACGCGAGCCGTCTGGCAATTAAGCACGAACGTGGAACAGAGCGAAGTGAGCATTACGGCGTAATCGTTCTTTGATCAGAGAAACGGAGCGATAAGCCTGAGACGTACTTGGAGTGTTAGATTTTCAAGGGAATTACTTACGTAGCTGAGAGGCGGCAGAGGTGAAGAGATTACCTTTTATTCAGGAATGGGACGGCAAATTGGCCCGTCCCTGGTCGGAGGTGTGACTTTCGCATTATGGAGCGAAAGAGCGGAATCCATAGATAAATTCCTCGTCTCTCCTAGCTCAGATATCAGTCACTTAGACAATTCTTGAGAATAACTAGCTCGATATTATGAGAGTTTTCGGACATAGTACTTCTTATATTCGTGGAGATATTTTCAGTTTCTTCTGTTTTGTGGTAATTTATATACTAGCATCTTAAGTGATTTAATGTGTTTAAAGTTTTCATTTATATTTCACTGGGATTTTCTGTGTTAAATTGAATAACGTATTAAATAACTTATAGCTAAATTTTTCCAGCTGCAAAGTAAAAATTACTCGCTATTTCCCAGTAAGAGATGTTTTAAATTGACTAGTACATACATTAAATAACTGTCTACTGACGGTATATATATTATTTACTTCTATCCATTTTATGTAAAGTTCTTAAAGGACTAGTGTTCATATCACACGTTAAAAACGATAGGATAAGCTAGACCCTTGTGTTTTAAATCTAATTTATAACGGAGCGGTGAAGTGGGTTTACTTTAACACATGGTAGATATAATATTGATATTATGTTTAAATGTTTATATTTTCTTTCCTAAATCTAGGCGTCCAAAACCTGCGTACTAGCGGACTTATGATCATATGAACTTACGTTCTATAGTCTTATAATCTTATAAGCAACCAAAAACTTTATAATATTGTTGAGTCTTCGGGCTATGACCTGTGCGGTCCATTTTCTTCATTTTATGAGAGAGACCAAACTAGAACAATAATTGTAAAGGTTAACTGGACCAGAACTATTACCAGATTTCATTTTACCAATCTCATCAGCCAACTGTGGCCAAATATATTGTCAGCAACATTTGTGTAACTTCAAATAGTGTCTCAGCGGTCAGAGCCTAGATAACACAGAATATATCTGTATTCTTCATCTTATGTCTGTGACCACCACGTATGAGCCTTACTCCAACCAGCTGAAGGCAGAGATACCGTATTTTACCCAGGAAAATTAAATCACCAACTCTAGCGACTACCGTGAAACGTGCAGTCAGCAACTACGGCTAGTCTGGGGCTGGATTTGGCAAAACTTAATATGACAGTGACACTGAGTAGTCGTGTTACTTATTAGTGTTTATTTCTACGGAATGCCTGAGACATCTATTGGTAAGCGAATTATGAAAGTGGCCACTGTACGTATGTGAATTGAATGAACGGAGAAAGAAACTTGTTTCTGTTGTTAACCACTATCATACAGATCTTTTCTCCTTTGTTCTCATTAATCTGAGTATTTACGGGATAGATTAATTAGGGACTTGTCCTTTGTTTTTCTTTACGGACTATCCCATACACTTATTGTTAACTTTTGATCTTTTGGGTGAATTTACCTCTGTTGGGATCTTCTTCTATTTTCCTTTACCAGAGGGCAGAACCTATTTGATTAATGTTCATTTTGTCTGTAAAACTATGATTTATTGTTGTATATGATTTATGGTATAAAGTTCTAGTGATAAATAAACTTAATTAACCCTTAAGTTATTGTGTTGGTCAACCCCTACCCTATCTGTTATCCATAGTTTGTTTTCACGTCTTGTGCGTATTTGTCACAGAATTGTGTGCACGTGGGTGCAGTGTAACTTGTATTTTGTATAAGAAGAGAAAGTGCGTCTGATTTAAAGATAGTCGTACGATAGGCTGGATTAGAGAAATTACTCAACCCAGAGACTGTCCTTTCTCTTACACGATCACCTCGTAAAACAGAAACTATTTCTTACACCTTACTCTCACATAGTATCACTATCGCCTCTGCTTAGACAGGACTATAAACATCTATTACCTATCTGAAAAACATCTACGACATCCACTAATAAATATGTTGACTTCTCCAATGAAGTAATGGCATAAGGCTGAAATTTACCAGCGACATTTATTTTCAGGGGCTGAGGCTAAATTGTTTAACAACATGAGGAAATCAGTAAAGTAAAGAAAATTGTAAAAACAATATGTTAACACGAAATAAATATCTATTTTTATTCAAAATGCCAAAATATGCAAAATAATGATTAAAGAGAAAAGATAATAAAATATGCTTTAAAACGACCGAAAAATCTCAAAAATGCCCTAATGCCAAAAATGGCACAAAATGTAAAATAATGCATTAACAAAGGCTCTTAAATCAGCTTAGTATTTGATGAAACACATTAATATTCAACTGAGCAACGTTTCGGTTCTTTCTCCCCCCCCCCCCCCCCCCCCCCCCCTTAAAAAAAATCATCAAAATCCTAGCCCTACTAATCAGCAATCGTTTGAAAACGTGAATTAATAAATAACATGGCAGAATTTAGTGAGGCGTTAAGATGACGTCATGGAGGGAAGTAATATAATCTCTACGCCGTTCTTGAGGGTTTATGGATTGACCGCTGCACAGTAAAGGAAGTCGTTATACATATAGATTTAAAAAAGATATGACGCGATAGATTTTTTTATTTCTGAGGTCAGAGAAAAACAGTTTGTTTTTACAGACCATGTTGGAGGCAGGGACAGCTGATGAGAATACTGTAGTTGACAGTCAAGATATGAAATGGTTCCATATTGAGGAAAGAAGTTATTAATAACCAGAAGGAAGGTATGTAGGAAAGAAAGAAACCTTATATCGTAGAAACATTGATGATTCGATGTAACTATGAAACGTTTTTTTGTGTTCGCCATACGTCCAACCGTTGATTTTTCCGCCCTACAAAGGTCAATGCCACAGGTTCGTGGTGGTTTCACGTTTATACAATGTAACAAGAACATAATGACCATCACTGATTATTGATAGATCAAGTATAAAAAAACCATTGAAACTGTAGAAGAATGGTTCCCAAAGACAAACCATGATGTTATTTTCTCTGGTGATGAACAATTATGATCTGAAGATAAAATCGCTAAATTTTCCCACTGTTGGCTGAATGTATTTCAATTGACACACATCATCTACAACAACCATGTATCTGGCAAATTAAAAGTCGACAACTCTACCAGAGAATAAGAGAAATAAGAACCTGACCTTTTTTTTATATTTGTGTTCCAGTCGTTGATGTATTTTCTCACAATCTACGAGTTGCGTTGTCATACTGAAAACTGATGGTGCCGATGACAGGACGTATATGCTGCTGTCGTGGGATGAAATGTACGTTTTATAATGAAAAACCAGAAAATCCTTAAAATCAATATATATAAAATCCCAACTCTTTCTGTCAGTAACGCTAAGGGATGCAACTTTGGTTGAAAGTTAGACATTAATTGTATTGTTTCCCGTATATGTACTTTCCCGAAAATAGTAACACTTACCAAAAAACTGTGCGCAAATGACGGTGTGCACAAAAATATATTTATGGAATGTGTGATCCCGTATACACACATTGGGATCCTCGCTGCTGCTACGTAGTTCGTGTACTGTGGTGATGCACAGTGGGTTTTTTAAATGCTTATGAATAAATAAAATTGCCGTTAGGTATTGGTGCTTTTGAATTTAATTCCCGTCTTATGACGGGCTTTTACATTTGTAAAATAATAACAAGGATTTAGGACCGCTTTTGAACTTGTATGTTAAAACTGGCACATCGACACTACCACTATAACTGGAGTATCCAGTTAGATCATCGAGCCTATAACACAGACGAGTGCGTCCGAGTGGCTAAGATGTATGGCGTCCGCCTCGAATTTTAGAGGTACCGGGTTCGATTCCCCACCCGTGTGTTACCGGGGCCCGAAAGGGGAGCAAAGAATAGTAACACTGCACCCTACCACGCATGTCGTAAAAAGCGACTAAGGAGGGTATGGGCATGGGGCTTTTTACCCCATCCCGCAAAAACTTCGCACAGTGGGCTGATCACCTGCTTGCCAAATAATCTGATTACAGAAACAATGATAGATTGTTCGGTCTGTTTTTGTTCCACAAAGACGCCACTAGGCGTGGTGGAAACAGCGATAGATTGATCAATTTGTTGTTGCCCTAAGACGCCACTAGGCGTACTGGCCACATACTGCTTTGTCGGTTGGTGGCTAAGGATGGAAGAAGAAGAAGAAGGGTTCGATTCCCAGTTGAGGGAATATAATTTATGGATATTTTTTTTTCAAAACCAGTGGTCCTAATGATGTCAACCTCCCCCTGGTCTCCTGGGTAGTGAGATCGGATCCCTAGCCTTCTCGGATAAGGGCGAAAAATAGGAGGTCCTGTGTGCAAGTTCAGCACGTTAAAAATCCCATGGCAGTTGGAAATCGTAAAGAGTAGACCATCAGGCCGCTGCCCTGGCAAAAGTTACAAGTTAGGAAACCAACCCACCACAAAAATATTTATAGAATGTGATTGATTCTTATATACACACATTGGGATTCTCGCCGGTGCTACGGAGTTCGTGCACTGTGCTGAGATCCTCCTTGTGTGATCTAAAGGAGGAGAATGGACCACTGATGGTGTTGTCCGTGTGCAATCAAGATAGTCCTTAAAACCAAACCAAACCAAACATAGACGAAGACATGCCTAGTGCGAACATGTCATGTCCTGGACGCTCGTATTCAGCTGTCACACATGCTGAACTGTCACACTGATATATCCCAGTGCGCCATGTATTCCCCCCTTGGCGACTCCCAATAATTATTGAACCAAAGATCATGTTGATATTTTATGCAGAGCACGTGCAAACTTTTCCACGCCATGTTGGCTCAAGATGTTTGCCGATGTGTCTGAAGGAGACAGAAAGACGTTGAAAAAAAAAAAAAAGTATAGATTACAGTTTTATCATGCCAGCGTTGACGCAATGTTCTCCACATTCACTTTCTGAAACCCAATAAAAAGTTGTCGGTACCCGAGTATTTTTTTTTTTTTGGGGCCGTCTTTACAGAAAACAAATGACAGAGTAATGATCAGTTGTGGACTTGAACTGTCTCGCTCTTGTTTATTGGAAATGTAGAAGCTTGGCACGTTTTACAATAAATAATCAACTTAAATTGGTATGTTGCAGGTGCTCGTAAGAAATAAAGAGTAGGAAAATGGACAACAGAAAAGCACAGAAGTGATTGGCTTACCGGGAAATCGAATGCGAGATCTGAAGTAGAACCTAGAAACAATCCAGGCGAATTATAGATGTAATTACTTTTATAAATCTAAGTTATATAGTAGACCTACGTAATGCGAAGGCATTTTGCTACGTCACAACATCCGAGGACTATTCAGATTCAGGAAACTCTTGACATATCGACAACTACTGAATCAGGTCTCTCTTGTGTTACCAGTGCACCGGCCAGTGCCCTCACCAGACTACACCCGAGTATAATCCGGCCTAATCCAGAATAACTCCCATGGTATAATCCAGCCTTGGCCACTTTATACCCCAGGTATAAACTGGTAAGGCCAGAAACATTATTCCCCTCCCCCCTTTTTTCCGAGCCGAAATTTAAAAACAGTTACATTCACGTTTGCTAATTCCGAGTGACAACTACGTACAATCTATTCTGTAGCCTTTATCTGTTTAGTCTCAACATGGACATTTTTGGCAGACAATTTTTAAAATAAATCGATATATATTTTACAAAAACCGACATACTATCTCCTCGTGTTGTGTGTATCACATGGTTCAGGAAGTTGGAGGAGAGGGTGAAGTGATTCGTGGATTAAAGGGGAACGAATTAAAACTTGTAAAATTCAAAACCAAATAACTTTTAACCGGTGTGATTCTTACACACATAAAATATAATAAATAACTTTTAACCGGTGTGATTCTTACACACAAGAAATATAATAAATAACTTTTAACCGGTGTGATTCTTACACACATGAAATATAATAAATAACTTTTTGTAGAGGATTTTTTAAATATTCTGTCAGAAATTAAAGCAGAAAGAATTCTATTGTTCATATATGTATGTAGACGAGTGGTAGATATTTTGGACATGAACAAATATTCAAAAACTGGAAGCTGGTCCTACAACAAAAGGCTTAAGAACACAAATGTTTCAATTTAAATACTAGAATTGAATATGCTTTGTATTGACGTAATCTAGCAGAACATTTTAATATTATTATGAATTTCCTGTGATTTTATTAAAATGTATTTAGAAAAGATATCTTTGTAAGCCGTAATTATTCTTGCAAAGTTTGACTTGTGGATGGGAAAAAGAAACAATATTTTCACACATACAAGACAAAAGGCCATGTATTACCGGGGTTCAAAAGGGGAGCAATGAATAGCAACACAGTAAACTGCGGCATATTCCGTAAGAGGCGACCAAGGTAGGTTTCACTGTCCTGTGGAAAATTCTTAAAACTAAGAGGGGCGTTCAGAAAGTAATGCACCACATCGTTTTTCTCAGCTAATAATAAAGATAGAAGCATGAAATTTTGCACACTTCAAATATGGCATGTGCTAATTGTGTGCACCAAATTGCACTGCAACCGGCCAAATAATACGGCTGCCCTAAACCGTTGAAATGGAGCGTGTTAGCAACTTGCGTTATAAGCAGCGAATTGTGATAGAATTTCTCGTTGCAGAGAAGGAAACTGTTGTGAACATTCACAAGCGTCTATGTGATGTGTATGGAAGTTTTGCAGTCGAGAGGAGTACAGTCAGTAGCTGGGTTCAGAGAATCAAAGAATCAGGAAGTGGAGATACGGAGCTGCTTGATCGGCCGCGTTGTGGACATCCTGCCACAGCCACCAACGCAGAAATGTTGAAATGCGCTGAGGGCATTATTCTTACTGATAGGCGAATCACTACTCAACAATTGGCCTTACAGCTGTCAGTCAGCATTGGTAGTGCAAATGCAGTTATAAAAACTCTCGGATTTTCTAAGGTTTGCGCAAGATGGGTTCCTCGAAGTCTCACAAATGACCACCGATTGCAAAGGGAGCAATTTCTTCTGAATTGTTGGAGCGTTTCAATGCTGATGGAGAGAACTTTTTGGCTAAGATCGTTACAGGTGACGAAATCTGGCACATCATTGTAAACCTGAGACAAAAAGACAGTTAATGGAGTGGCAGCATCCGCAATCACCACGAAGAAAGAAATTCAAGATAATTCCTTCAGCTGGAAAGGTCATGATCACTGTCTTTTGGGACATTGAAGGTGTGATTCTTGTGGACGTTATGCCAAGAGGTGAGACAATCAATTCGCAAGCTTACATTAAGACATTGAAAACACTCAACGTTTTCGCAGAGTTCGGCCGAACAAGAATCCAGCAGACCTGCTTCTCCTTCACGACAATGCGCGACCTCACACAAGTCTGGCAACACGGGAAGGAATCACCAAATTGGGTTGGACTGTACTACCCCATCCACCCTATAGTCCCGATTTGGCACCCTCTGATTTTCATCTATTTGGTTCACTTAAAGATGCACTCCGTGGGACAAGGTTTGAAGATGATGAAGGAGTGATTCATGCAGCGAAGAAATGGCTACATGATCAAGACAAAATCTGGTACGGGCTAGGAATACATGCAATTGTTTCGCGCTGGCATAAAGCCGTACAACTTGATGGGGATTATGTTGAATAATACCGATGTGTACATGACATATCCATGTATATTGTGTATAAATTTCATGTTTTTTGAATAAACAGCTCCTGGGGAAAACGATGTGGTGCATTACTTTCTGAACGCCCCTCGTACTAAACTTCAACAAAGAATTAATCAATTTAGTCACACAAGACAGACGAAAGTCATCTGGTAAAGAACGAAAGAGCTAAAATTTTTTTCCATCGTGGTAAAGAAATAAGCTTTATTGCGTTTTTACATTTCTGCCCTGCTATGACACAGTTTTCAAGTTTTCAAAATAAAACATTCTTAATTTTAATAAAAAGTAATCCACATTATCATATATCCATGTTTCTCCTTTTCATGGAGTATTCCGCTCAGACATAACTGTCACGTGGACAACGTAAATAGATCCTCAGACATCCATCTACCTCGTTTCCTCATTAGCATGTAGGGTTTTGCAACGCACGTGAAGCCACGCCTATTTTTTTTCTTCTCTGTCTTACAGGCACTAATGAGTGTTTACAAACAGACCTATTAGCTAGTCCACGACCGGACAGGTAACAGCCAGCGAGTAAGAGCCGTTTATCTGGATTATCACGCGAGCGATTAGGCAATCGTTGAATAGTGACAGATCAGACAAGAACGCGTGTAGAAAGAGAACGGGTTGTTTGTTTGAAGAATCAAGGACGATAAGACAAAAGACGTACCTTTGATGGTTACATTTCTCAGGGGGACTTAAGCGAATGCAAAAAGGGGTGATAACCACAGTTACCGACCACATCCGTTTGTTCGTGATCCCAGGGGACGTAATTATCTACAGAGAGAGACGAGATCAAAGATGGTCTGCTCGCTAGCAAACGTCTAGGTTGTTGGGGCGGCATCGGTGAGAAGGAAATCTCTGATTCGGGAAACGAACCGTAGATTTGCCCTGATACAGCCGAAGGCGCGATTTCTGGCACTAGTGAGCGAAATAACGCCATTTCAGTATAAATAATTCGTACTCCAAAAGTCAGTATCAGTCGCTTCAGGAAATTTTTGAAAAATCTAGCTCGCTATTCTTCAGCCATTGTAAAAAGTGAATTATTAGATTTCGTGGAGAGTGTTTCATTTTTCTGTTTGCGGTAATATATATGTTAGCATTTAAGTGATTAAATGTGTTAAGTTCCTCATTATAATTCACTAGGATTTCTATTTGTTACTTGACTAGCGTAGTAAATGGCGCACAGCTAAATCTTTCCAGTGTTAAGTAAACATAATCACCCGTTTTCATACATAAAGAGATGTTTTAACTGATTTTTAACGGAATATAACTTTACTCCTAAATCCATTATGTGTAATTGTGTAAGTGACTAGTGAAATATCATGTAGCGAAACAAATAGCTAGTAATGACAAGCGATATTTGTAAAGTAGTCATAAAATTAAATTAACACTGATATTGTACGCTGACAGTTTTACCGGGGCGGGAGGGGGGAAAAAAGGCACATACCTTTAAAACCCCAAAACCGTACCAGGCGAGCGAGGCGTGATAAGATAGGCTAAGACACGTGTGCTTTTAATTTAATTAAATGACGGAGTGTAAAAGAGATCTTAATTTTGCGTGATAGGATATAATATTGATATTGTGATTAAATGTTTTATTTTCTCCTAAATCTAGTACTGATCACAAACCAGCCTGCCAGCGCCTGAATAGCTCCAGTAACATTCTTAACCATTATCGGGTCTTAGACTTTGACCTGTGCGGTCCTCTTGCTTCATCCAGAGAGAGAGTCCAAACGCAAAAACATTGAAAATAAATTATATCTGGACATGCAAAAATACGCAGAGATTTTACATCCAATAGTATCAACCCGTTGTGGCCAAATATCTATATATAACATTGTTCCCGAATACTGACCATTGTGTTTTCAAGTGGATTTATCCAGAAAGAATACATGGTTCAATAATCGGCACTCAAACCCCAGAGAGAGAGAGAGAGAGAGAGAGAGAGAGAGAGAGAGAGAGAGAGAGAGAGAGAGAGAGAGAGAAAGAAAAGCCGATAGGAGGTACCTGCAGTCTCATTATTGGTTTCTAACAGTTTACCCACCAGACCTTTCCTTTAAATATCGGGAGTCCTGTGTACTGTCCATTGTGAACACTTGATCGCGGTTTATATTTTTCTACATGAACTACCTGACGTGAACCTTATCATATCCAATAAGCACTATAAAAGCGGGCGTTCCCCATTAGGAAAATTAATCATTCTTGGAGGAACTGTGGCTCACTTGGAGAAGCACCACACTGGACTATGTTAAATATACACTGAAGTTACGTTCAAGTGTAGTAGGTAAGCGAGATTGAATGTGGCCACAGATTTGACAGAGTGAAAGAAAGAAGAATGAATATTTCTTATTTTGTATAATCATTGTACTCACTTCTTTTTTTTCTTGTTCGCTAATACTGTTATTTTTTTACAGGATAGATTAACTAGGAAGTTTGTTCTTTACTTTATCATCTATTCCTATACCCTAGTGTTAATCTTCTGACCTTTTGGGGTTATTAACTTCTGCGGGAACTTTTCTCAACTGAGGGGATGACATTTATTGGGGTTATTTTTCAAATGCTGTAAACTATGATTTTATTGATTTATAGATGTTGGATATTGTGAACAGTTTATATGATAATAAACTTAACAAAACTTAATTACTTGTGTTGGTCAGCTCAGCCCAAAACCCATACTCCAGTTACCATAGTTTTCACGTTTGTGTGTCTTGTTGTCACATGACTGTGTGTGTGTGTGTGTGTGTTTAGTTAAACATATATGTTAAATGTATAGAGCGTAGAATGGTCTGTTAACAAAATTACAGTCGTAAAGATAGGCTGGACTAGGGTATCTTCTCAATCCAGTGACAGATTCTACACTTAAACTATTCACTCGTGAACTCTATTTCTCATACTTTAAATCTCATTATTTCCCACTTTGCCTGTTCTATTCAGAAGGACCAAACCTATCTATAAATCCTATCAAAATTTACGACAATAACCACAGACATTCTTTCTACGACTGTTA
>JAMPIV010018341.1:560795-655780 GCA_024509875.1 Oreohelix idahoensis | reverse complement strand
ATTGTTTGTGGGGGTTGTGGGTGGTTTTTCGTCTTTTTTTGGGTGTATCTATTATTTTTGTATAATGATATATATAATATATATTTATTTATATATTTATATATATATTATATATATATTTTGTTTATATTTATATTTATATTTATTTTTATATATATTATGTATATATGTATATATATATATGTATTATATATATATAATATATATATGTATATATATAGTATATATATTTATTTATGTATTATATATATATGGTATATATATGTATTATATATCTATATATGTATAATAATATTTTAATATATATTTATATATATATATTATATTATATATTAATTTATATATATTATATATAAGTATATATTATATATATGATATATTATATATATATATATATATTATATATATATACCACAATTTGTTGTCAACTTTAGAGTGGTAAATTAATTGTTTTTCTTTCTCTATACATCTTTGGTGTAATTGAGAAGGTTGAGTTGACATGGAGATAAAGGGTCGAAAAAAAATTAATGCTGGCACACATGTAACATATATTAAATAATATATAGTACATGTATAGAATGTTGCTTATTGTTTGTCATTTATATTGTCTCCAGTGCAAAGTAGTACAAGTTTCAAGGATGTGCTGTCTGGAGAATCATGGACGATGCGGCTTATATGATCTTTCGACATACAGATTTTATTTTATACGTTGTTGATGTCCATCATTAAATGATAGTCTTTTTCTTTTATGGATTTAATTTGGTTTGTATGGACATTCTGCAAATTTTTTCATATGGTATGTTGAATTTTGTTAGCATTCGCCAGATGTTTTATTTTAATGGTACCTCCCGGATATATGTTTTACTTGTTGAAAAATTATTTTCTCTTAATTTTGTGAGGTGAAAACTTTAGTTCTCACTTAACTCGACGCTATTGTGCGTTGATTGGGTCTGACAGGTTATGTTATTTTATATTTTGATCCTTTCATCGGCGCATCATTCATTGGCGTTATGAGGCTTGCTGCATTCTCGCTCATTGATGTATTTTCAAAAAAAAAAATGTTATACATTTTTTTTTTATACGGAGGGGTGGTGGTTTAGTCTGTTACTGTCATTTTTGACGACTTTCCAGAAGATGTAAATCTAATTTATTATTTTTGATAGTAGAAGGTTACAGAACTGTATGGTTGACTCTCTGTCCTCAGGTGGCTTAGTGGGTTACCTTGCATGTGTTTTATTCCTTTCTCAAGAGGAGATAGTTATACTGTTTCCAAATCTGGTTGCTGTCTAATAATGCGTTTAGCTTTTAGTGCAAACGGGGGCCAAACTTCCGCCTGGGAGTGTTGAGCTGTGTTTCTGAAGGACGGATGATGTCCGTTGTCCTCCTTCTGTGTTTTCTGGGGAAAAGAATAGGCTTATCTTATTAGTGATTTTCCCAAGAGTTATTCTGTTCGTCTGGAATTGACGACAGGTGTTATTTGTGTAGTGTAAGGAATTCTGACCAGGTAAAATTACTTTTATTAATATGCAAGAGTTGTTTGCAGAACATTGAGTACGAACCTGTGAGTAGCTTCTCAAGTTTCTTGTGATTCCAGAGTCCATTGTATCGTGTGTTGCGTAGCCAATTAGGTCTAGTCGTTCAAGGTACTTTATTGAAGCACAAATAACTTATATATATATATTGCTAGGAAATCCGCAGGATGGCGGGTAATGTTCCAGCAGGAAAAGATAATACATGTTTATGGAAAAATGTACAGTGGTTTTATCAACCATTATAAGGTCCGTTTATTAACGGCCTATAACTTGGAACAGAAGAAGAAGTACCTGCAAGGTGAAACCAGACGACGAAATCTTGATTTATTTACAAGTTTACAGACTTCTATACTAGGCAAAACTATAGTATTTGTCTAAGGACTAAAGACTGACGCGTTCAGTCAGAGGCCCTGAGCTACTGTAGGAGAAGAATATGTGGTCAAGCCAGCATATTTAGAATCATACTAAGGCTATACAGAACTGATGATTGTTCGAGATATAAGTCTAATGTTATCACTTATGGAACAGTTATTAAAGGACAGACATTGTCGGTTAAACGTCCTTATAGACGAGTGGTTCAGCTCTATATTACCCACACGTTTTTGCCAGTCATATCCATATATACATTGATGTTTCTTGATTTACGTCCATTATTGACTGTAACTGGTGATGTCACTGTGTCACGTAAATAAATGGTTGAAAGTTCCAGCAGTTCTACAATTACTGACTACTGCATGTGAGTGAGTGGGTGCCTTGTTTACATACGAAAGATCCTAAACGCATTCGTGTCTCTACACACCCATATCACTCGTCGACCACACATACTTCGAATATCTTACACACAAGGAATGTCTGATGTTCGAATGTCAACATGACACCCTTACAGAGCATCAACGCCTGGTGAGCTATTCATGCGTGACAAAGCTGTTTGGCCCAGGTCGAGCGGACTACATCGTACACAGCAGGGGAATTGTTACGTTCCCACATCTTACACGTAAAACCCCACTTTAACAGTGTAGCAGTAACATTTGTGATCATACGTAAACCTACACTCAACATTTGTGGTGACCGCTAAAATAACAGTGTAACAAAACATACCCCATTTACACGTGGCTGAAACTGGCCACACTTTAATATACATTTTTCATATACACGTCCGGCCCTCAGGCCACCATTGCCGGAACTACTTTTTAGACACCCGTCTTTCAACAACATTTATGCGTCTCTTTTATCATTGTTGCATTTTAGTGCACAAACGACTAATAATAAACACTGTCTCTTTTGCGCAGTAAAATGCATACGTAACATATTCCCCCCCCCCCCCCCCTCTTTTGAAGTGGGAACCAACGGTTACCTACCACCAAAGACAAGAGCAATGAACCCTGGCACGACAATGACCACATTCAAACGCACATACAAATAGTAAAGAGCATCTAACGAAATCTAAAAACTAAACTAACATACTAACTAACTACTGTAAATCTAAAAATTAAACTAACATACTAACTAACTACTGTAAATCTAAAAACTAAACTAACATACTAACTAACTACTGTAAATCTAAAAATTAAACTAACATACTAACTAACTTCTCTAAATCTAAAAACTAAACTAACATACTAACTAACTACTGTAAATCTAAAAACTAAACTAACATACTAACTAACTACTGTAAATCTAAAAAAATTAAATAACATTACTAACTAACTTCTCTAAATCTAAAACTAAACTAACATACTAACTAAATACTGTAAATCTAAAAACTAAACAACATACTAACTAACTACTAAATCTAAACACTAACTAAACTTACTATACTAAACTTACTATGTAAATCTTTAAACTAAACTAAACTATACTAAACTAACTACTGTAAATCTAAACACTAAACTAACATACTAACTAACTACTGTAAATCTAAAATCTAAAACTAACATACTAACTAAAACTACTGTAAATCTTGAAACTAAACTAAATACTAAATTATTTACTGTAAATCTAAAAAACTAAAACTAAACATACTAACTAACTACTGTAAATCTAAAAAACTAAACTAACATACTAACTAACTACTGTAAATCTAAAAAACTAAACATAACATACTAAAACTAACTACGGTAAATCTAAAAACTAAACTAACAACATACTAAACTAACTACTGTAAATCTAAAAACTAAAAACTAACATACTAAACTAACTACTGTAAATCTAAAAACTAAACTAACGTAACTAACTAACTACTGTAAGTCTGTCAGAATATACTCTCTACTGGTACTATGGGTTTATATATAACTCATACTAGACTCTTAGCCCGCTGTATAAAGGTAAAACCACAGTACACAATAGCTGACATGAATAATGCAATAACACCTTAAAACAGGTGTGGTCCTTTAATGAATATTGCGCACACACAGAAGCCACACACGGCTAATAATACACATAGAATAACGATGCAATGGAAAATACCAAACTACTTGCCATAATCACCAGCTCAATATGAGCAGTAAAATAATTCCACCGATCTAATCTATCCAGTGACTACGCAATGACTTTAGCTCACTAGCTAAGCCGTGTACGGTGTACCTGTCCACGGCGTGCCTGTATGGCATCGTGCCACATCAATACAAAGTACGACATAGCATATACAGCTTAACTATGCATTGTGTAGCATTTGCTAACCTGTACAAGTCTACACAAAATACACATATTCAAATCAACATCGAACTGGGGGCGTGGGTCAGAGCCACTCAGGTTCGGTTTTTTTTTCGTATTAACCGAAACATCTTACTGATTACGAACCCGACATCTAACCCTAGATATTGCCGGACTATTAGCAGATGATTCTGACGCAAGGACATCTGCTTCTGCCTAACTGCCTTACGCGGAGCGCAACTCTTCGCAAAAGTCACCCGCGCCATTTTGGTATTGTCGCGCAACGACAGTACCTCTACAAATCTAACCGGCGCGACCTCATCAAACACTCTTCTGAGTGTGTGCCAACTCGTACTCAGGGGGACGTTACGCACCCAAACTGTGCGATCACTAGCTATCGGACCCTTGTATAAGTTCCTAATGATTCTAATTATATCATTTGGTACTTGCCGCGAATCGCGTCTACGATTTACCTTCTGGTCATCTGTTACGGGCTTCTCGAGATCCCAGTATGTTCTGGGTGCTTCGATGACTTCTAGTATTTGAGGATGACCAGGTTATTATATTCGTATTCAGTTTATAGAGTCAAAGTCCCTCGGGTTCTTATCACTTTTGTAGGATTCCGTAATACTGTTCGTTGGTATCGATAATGTCTGCTTAACCCTTGTGATTCATTATGTGCTGAATGTGTTTCATATTAAATTCGACTCTTGACTGACCTGTATTAGTCTCTTGTCTTATTAATTATATTGGCAGTGTGAGATGCAGCGTGTTAAGACATTAATCATCACTGGTCATGATCAGTTGAGGATGAATAGCATTTAACTCAACTGCGAATACGATAGTTGATAACACTGTGATTTTGACGACTCAAAATATTTAATTAGTTATTTCATACCATGAGCAGACACCAACTACATGGGAACAAAAGTCACATCACATTCATGTACGATCTGTAAGAGTTCTCATTATTTCATAAGCACATGTTCACAATCTCTATCTAGAGTCCTGGTTAGAGGTCAGTTCCTTTTTTAACGGCCAATGTCCTTTGGCATTAAATTCAGAGGCTAACTAGACTTAACTATCCTGCTAGTCAGCAATACACTTATTATGCTAGGCTTACGTCTACTGCTAGTCGTTTAATATCCGTTACACTAGGCTTACGCTTGCCGCTAGCTGTACAATATCCATCTATACTAGTCTTACGCTATTGCTAGTAACATAATGTTCCTTTGGCATACCACGCCAGGCTAATCTGCCATAATTATGCAAACTGCGTTATTCCTACTACGACTTACGTTTGGTTCAAGAAATACACTGCTCAAATGGCTTCCCAGCCACACAATTGAACAAGTGGACTACGCCACACACTTTCCAGTGGTTATACCACACAATATAAGTGGCAATGGCCACACTTCTAAAACACACTGCCGTTCGGGTCAAAACCCACAAGTCGAATGTCCTTACAAAGACACACGCGTCATGCATAGAGATATGCATACTACGTCGTTAATATATATTCAATTGCGATGTTCCACGGCGCAGCAATCCGAGTTGGTCAAACTCAAATGCTTGCACACATGCAACAATCATCGACATCGGTCGATGAGATATATCTCTATTCGTTTGAGGTGTTCCATGATACAGTCATTCGGATCGTGCACAAATCCAAATGCCTGTAAGCATGAAACAATCATCGACATCAGTCGCGGAGATATAATCATTTGAGGAATGCGCCATGCTGCAGACATGAAGCAATCCTCAACATCATCCCCCTCACTTCCAAACGTGACACTTGTGGCACGGATGATAGTGATGGAGAAGACGCCCGTCTCCCAAACATATCAATATTAGTACTACCTACTTATAAGTATGATAATCACTAAGTAGACACATTAAATTTTATAACATTAATAATAGCACTTGTCAACATGGTGACTAAAGAGTTAATTCAATTTCTTCTCAAAGACGTTGCGCGATAAAAGATCTGCCAAGTTATTGTCTGAGCCAGCAATAGGCAGAATTGTAAATGAAAATTCTTGAATTAACAAATACCATCGGTGTATTCTAGCGTTACGCATTGTTCTAGCTGTTATGTAAGTAAGAGGACTATGGTCTGTCATAATGTAAAAGTGCGTGCCGATGAGATATCTTGACAGCTTCTCCAGGCACCAGACCATAGACAGGAGCTCACGTTCCCCTGTCGCATACTTCTGTTCAGCTGGAGTCAGTTTCCTCGACACATAGAAACATGGATGGAGTGTTTCCTTGTAACATTGCAGCAAACAACCACCCATGGAGTAACTCGAGACATCTGATTGGAGTATGAATGGAATACGTATATTCGGTAATAACAAAATAGGTGCATTGCTAAATAATTTCTTAATTGTTACCAAAGCGCTTTCGCAATCTTTGTCCCAACGTACCTTATTAGGACTACCTTTGGTCAACAGTGCGGACAAAGGTGTAGATAGTTGTGCGAAATGCGGGATGAACTTATGGTAATAGTTTATTAGGCCTAAAAGGCTTCTAACTTGTTTCTTAGTAGTAGAAGGGGTAGAAATCTCAAGAATTCTTTTGACTGTATTGTCGTCAGGATACAGTTTGTGGTTACCTATTCGGTGACCAAGAAAAGAAATTTCCTGACAACCTATTTGGACCTTTGAAGGTCGCACAGTCAAACCATGCATACGTAACGTATGTAGAAGGGAAGTTAAACCATCAATATGGTCTTCCCACGAGTCATGAAATAGGCAGATGTCATCGATGTACGTGATGACATCTTTACGATCGCCAAGAAGGCGGCGCATCATGCGCACAAACGTCGCTGGCGCATTTACCAACCCAAACACACATATAATTCCATTGGTAGAGCCCAAAAGGAGTTGTGAAAGCTGTGTAAGGTTTGGCATTTTCGGCAAGAGGAATTTGCCAGTAGCCTTTAGAGAGATCTAGTTTGCTAAAGAAGGTAGCATTAGATAATTCTGACAAAAGATCATCTAAAAGTGGCATAGGCTCACCGTCTGTGATTGTAATTTTGTTCAATCGCCTAAAATCAATACAAATGCGTAAAGAATCATCCTTCTTTTTAACAATCACCATTGGGAATGCATATGGTGATTCCGAAGGAGATATCACACCCTAAACGTATCATCTCCTTTAACTCTTTTTCTACCCTATCTTTGTGGTGTAAAGATATAGGATAGGGTCTGAGTTTGATAGGTTTATAATCAGTAAGAGTAATATCATGGGATATAAGCGATGTCTGACCTGGAAGGTCGGTGAGAACATCATTGAAAGAAATGAGAATATCCCGAACTTGATCTTGTTGAGAAGAAGACAGTGAAGAAGAAATAGTCACGTCTTTCCAAGATTCCGATGATTGCAAAGAAGGTAGTTGGAATTGTAAAGGGATAGACGAAGTGGTATCTTCTTCATGAACCACTGCAAAAGAAGCAGTATGATGTGAAGAATCATCAATAGAGTTAATAACAGGAATTAATTCCTGTGGTCTTTCAACTGCTAATTTTAGCATGTTGACGTGGAAGGTTTTGATTTTACCTCTAATGTTCACTGAGTAGTCAACATCTGTGACTTGTTTGATAATATCAAATGGACCTTGCCATGATATCAGTAATTTGTTATCGTTATGAGGTAGCAACAACCAAACTTTTTCCCCTGGTTTGAATGATCTTAATATTCTCTTTTGATTATGTAATAATCGTGATCGTTGAGTGGCTGATTTAATACTCTGGGATGCATAAGTGCACGCATCGATGATTCGTTGTCGGAGATCAATCACTAACTCGTAGCTGTTTCGAGTGGCTGTATCAATTGACGCTCCAATCAACAAATCTTTGAGTATCATCATTGGTCCGCGCGGATTCGAACCATAAACCAATTCGAACGGAGACCACCCCGTGCTCTCGTGGGGCACTTCACGAAAAGCGAAGAGGGCCGCCGGCAGAAGCCGATCCCATTCACGAGGGCATTCTTCAGTTATCTTAGATAACATCTGTTTTAGAGTGCTATTGTAGCGCTCGCACACACCGTTTGATTGAGGCCTATACGCACTACAAAACGAGTGGTGAACAGATAGCATGGATTCTAAATCCCTCATAATGTTGGAAGTAAATTGTGATCCTTGATCTGACAAAATCTCTTCCGGAAAACCGATTCGACAAAATATCGAAAATAATGCATCAGACACAGATGCAGTTGTGATGGTTTTCAACGGTATGGCATCTGGCCAACGCGTGCAAAGATCTACGCAAGTTAAAATATAACGAAATCCATTATTTGAAACAATTGATAACGGACCCACTATATCTACTGCTATCTTTTTGAAAGGTCTCTCAGGCACGTCCGTAATCTGTAAGGGTGCCGTATGGAACCTGCCCTTACGTGCTATACCTTGGCATGTTGTACATGATTTGCAGTATAACTTTGTATCCTTATTAACCCCAGGCCAATAAAATTGTGACGTAACACGAAACAATGTTCTTTTGATCCCCATATGCCCTGCCATAGGGGAGTCATGACCTGTTTGTCGGACCAATGGTCTGTATTCTTTAGGTACTATCACTTGATGTATAATTGTTTTGCCATCATCATAATATCTAGTGAGTATTGATTTCTTTATCTTGAACCATTGTTTAGCCCCTCTTGTGTATTTAATAGTTTTTTGTTCTGCTCGGCTAAACAATCCTTGTAAAGTTGGGTCACTCTTCTGTTTTTCTGCAAAAACAGAAGGTGAAACAGTGCCAACTTGAGACATAATTGTATCTATTATAGGAAGAGGTGGTGTAGCCATATCCGTAGCTAACTGTTGTGCTCTTGTTACAACAGCATTTGCCACCTGTGGGTGAGATTCAACCCACATTGCAATCTCCTCAGGAGTGCAATCTTTAACTCCTGGTATGTTTCCTATTATAATTTCAGTTATGGGTGCTCTCAAGCCGCAGGCATAGACAGTGCCTGTGTAAAAAGGAGTATCAATGTATACTCGTGCCACAGGGAAAGTTTCTATATTCCCACCGAATGTGACACACTTAACTGATTTGCCTGTAAAAGCAGAGGGCTCGATAAGCGAGTGCTTTATGCCTATGGTTGAAGACCCTGTGTCCCGTAAAACTCTCACTACCTTACCATCCAATATTCCGGGATGAAATGTAAGATAACCGACATTTACACATGCCGACATTGTTGGCATACAATGACCACAATCAAGTGTAATTGTAGATTTTAATCTGTTTTTTTCGACTGACACTCATAACATGTATCATTCATTACCATACATGCGTTCGCATGATCATTATCGTCATTACCTTTTTCCTTTTTTAACACTGCAACTATTTGCATGTCTGTGTTTATTTTTGTCTCTCGACGGAGATCTGGCATTACCTTTGTTATTATTGACTGACTTTTTATTGCTATAATAAAAATCAGTAGAGTCATCCTTCCTGGCATCTCTACCATAAGATGATCTTTGCTTATAGTATCCTTTTTGATGTGAACCATCATAATCCCTGCCTCTGTGATACCCACGATCATGAGGTGAATATCCTCTATAACCTCGTCGATATGAATTCGAAGGAGAGCGATGACGACGGAAGTTATAAAAACCTCTGTCGGATTGATAATAATCTGAACGACAACGTCCATCAAAGCTCTTCGATCGAGGTCTGTGATCATGTTGTACCGCGCATACAGGCATAGGATCTCGAATAGTCGATCTATGAAGATCTTTATTCTGATGTGCGGTTTGATACTGTCTTCCGAGTTTTTCATACTCATCAATAGAATTAGGATGTCTTTCCTGTAAAAATGCTTCTAATTCAGTGCTGCATGCGGATAAAACTTTATCTCGCAGCATGAGATCTATAACACCTTCATATGTTTTATTTATACCTGATAAATCAATCCATCTGCTAAGGAAATGTTTAATAGATGCAATGAATTCACCAAAATCTGCATCCTTGCTTGGTTTTGCAGCATGAAAGCGATCTCTGAATCCAGACTCAGTTAACTGGAAACGTCTTAGTAATACCTCTTTTACGACATCGAAATCGCTTCTGCTCTTCTCATCAAGACTCATGAAACATTTAAGTGAGTCACCAGTCAAAAAATCAAGTAAAAGACTGCTCCATCTTTCTTTGGGTATGTTCACAGCTGTGACTTTCATGATGAATCTAGATATGAAAGAGTCAACACAATCGCGAGTCTGGTCAAAATGTGGCATTTTTAACTTAGGATAAAAAATATTTGTAGCAGCCGCAGTCTTAGTCTGTTCAGACTGCACTTTAGCTAATTCTAAAGCTTTTTCTTTTTCAGCATGAAGTTTTAATGTTTCCATTTCCATGGCATTTTTATGTGCTTGATCCAGTTGCATAAGTTCCATTCTCCTTAATTCCATTTCTTTATCTCGTTGTGCCATTCTTTCCTTCTCAAATTCTCTGTCTTTTTCTTGTTGAGCTAATTCTTTGTCTCGTTGAGCCATTTTTTCTTTTTCAAATTCTCTGTCTTTTTCTTGTTGAGCTAATTCTTTATCTTTCTGCTCTCTGTCTTTTTCTTGTTGAGCTAAAGTCAGTCGTTCTAATTCCAATTTCATGGATATTTCTTTTTCCTTCAATTCCCTCTCTTGGGTTAATTCAAATCTCCTAAGCTCATCAGCTCGTTTAGTCATTTCGCGCTGTTCCATTCTTTCCAGACGCGATAAATATTCATCATATTTTGTATCTGCAAAACTTTGTAGTTCCGCCCCTGATTTTCCATAACTTTTCCCAATATCAATGAATTCCTGTAGTGTAGACATGATAATAGGTTTCTGAGTACCTTCAATAGTCTATAATATACACTAGGATTATAGAACTCGATATAATATGTACATGAATATATTAATCAATAACAAACAAGTTACAAGAACATGTGACAAAGACAGTGAAAACAATCAAATGATTGACAATGAAATGATTTTTCAGTTATACAACAACACTTTACACTTATAAAGTAAATAAAGAAGACTTATAAACAGTAATGAGTAAAAGAAAGAAAAGAATTTACATTACAAAAATATAACAAGACAAGTCGTCTTAGACAAACGTGTAGACAAAGAAGTTTTAGATCACACACGACAACGATTGTCAACAGTACTGAAAGTAGGTTATGTAAATAAAGAGGACGTAATTCAATTGACGAAACTGCTAAGCACACAAAATATGGTTATAATACTAACTGAAGAAACATTTATTCCCTGACTCAAAAGAAAAAATATAATCAGTCAGATCCTCAGTTAGTTAGTAAAATAAGCATGCAAATCTAATAGAAGTTAACATTCACTGAAGCTTTCCTGGGAAAATTCCAGTCAATATTAAACAATACGAATATACGAATATACGAAAAACATGAATGGGGAAACACAGATGATAGTAAAAAAGTAAGTCAAGTGATGATGAACTGTAGACCAAAGATAATACAAGGACATTATGATAATGTTCAAGCGCTCTAGTAAAATCAAGAACTTATCTGTTTAGTTGTCCCTGTGAGAAATACATGAATGCATGTAATTCTAAAGCAAGTGTCTTCAACAGCTGTGGTCCATTGATGGTAGACCTTGACCTTCGCAGTAGGGAACCGTTTGAAAGTCTTGCTTCGGTCTTCGAACGTAGTTTCTTCAAACGATCTGCGTCGCAGCTTCAGATGAATTTGATCAAGAGATACATTCTCCACTGGTTCAGGTTCTTGAGTGGAAGATTACCGTTCTATCTGCGTGAATCAGTCTCTTTGATGGAAGAAAAATTTCAGATTCTCAAGCAATGTTGTCTGCTAGAGTTGACGGCATCGATGTAGTGACGTCACTTTCTGTCCTGCGCATTTCAGTTGCCGGTTAGGCTTGAAAGAATGATTTTGCCTTCATAACGTTCATCATCAGTTTGACTTTATTCGATACTTGAAGGGGGGAATCCAGTATTCACGAAATCCAGACACCTTCTGACACCAGAATGTTACGGGCTTCTCGGGATCCCAGTATTTTCTGGGTGCTTCGATGACTTCTAGTATTTGAGGATGACCAAGTTATTATATTCGTATTCAGTTTATAGAGTCAAAGTCCCTCGGGTTCTTATCACTTTTGTAGGATTCCGTAATACTGTTCGTTGGTATCGATAATGTCTGCTTAACCCTTGTGATTCATTATGTGCTGAATGTGTTTCATATTAAATTCGACCCTTGACTGACCTATATTAGTCTCTTGTCTTATTAATTATATTGGCAGTGTGAGATGCAGCGTGTTAAGACATTAATCATCACTGGTCATGATCAGTTGAGGATGAATAGCATTTAACTCAACTGCGAATACGATAGTTGATAACACTGTGATTTTGACGACTCAAAATATTTAATTAGTTATTTCATACCATGAGCAGACACCAACTACATGGGAACAAAAGTCACATCACATTCATGTACGATCTGTAAGAGTTCTCATTATTTCATAAGCACATGTTCACAATCTCTATCTAGAGTCCTGGTTAGAGGTCAGTTCCTTTTTTAACGGCCAATGTCCTTTGGCATAAATTCCGAGGCTAACTAGACTTAACTATCCTGCTAGTCAGCAATACACTTATTATGCTAGGCTTACGTCTACTGCTAGTCGTTTAATATCCGTTACACTAGGCTTACGCTTGCCGCTAGCTGTACAATATCCATCTATACTAGTCTTACGCTATTGCTAGTAACATAATGTTCCTTTGGCATACCACGCCAGGCTAATCTGCCATAATTATGCAAACTGCGTTATTCCTACTACGACTTACGTTTGGTTCAAGAAATACACTGCTCAAATGGCTTCCCAGCCACACAATTCAAAAGTGGACTACGCCACACACTTTCCAGTGGTTATACCACACAATATAAGTGGCAATGGCCACACTTCTAAAACACACTGCCGTTCGGGTCAAAATCCACAAGTCGAATGTCCTTACGAAGACACACGCGTCATGCATAGAGATATGCATACTACGTCGTTAATATATATTCAATTGCGATGTTCCACGGCGCAGCAATCCGAGTTGGCCAAACTCAAATGCTTGCACACATGCAACAATCATCGACATCGGTCGATGAGATATATCTCTATTCGTTTGAGGTGTTCCATGATACAGTCATTCGGATCGTGCACAAATCCAAATGCCTGTAAGCATGAAACAATCATCGACATCAGTCGCGGAGATATAATCATTTGAGGAATGCGCCATGCTGCAGACATGAAGCAATCCTCAACATCATCCTCCTTTTGAGTTTGGAGATGCTGAGCCTCTGCTTCAGCCACATTCAGGGCACTATGCACTCCACGGACATTACCGACGATTAAATCGGCAATCGGATCCTCAAAAACGAACGCGTTCACTCTACCCGAGAGGTACGGCGTGTCCACATTAATATTTGCCTGGGGGTAAGACTCCACTTTGCCCCCGAACGTGGTGCACTTTACAGTTTTGTCTGTAAGGCAGGAGTCGTCGATACACGACCGACGCACACCAATTGTGGTGCAACCAGTGTCCCGCTACACCCGGACTGGTCTATTCTCCACCTTGCCTTCGTGGAGAATCACCTTACCAGTCTCATGGACTGCCGTTAGGCATGGTGCCGCATGCCCGCATTGAAGCACTACCCTCTCGTTCGCGTGAAACAGAGGGCGACACCCGGCACAGTCCTCACTATTAATTGTGTCCAACACAAACGCGGAATTCGCGTGTTCAATCGGGGTGGGACACTGTTGCTGTCATTTTCGACGGGACCTTTAGGGTCAGAGGTTGTCAGTTCGGGCGTAGGCCTATGGGAAGGTTTTTTTAAGCGGGAGTGAGATATACTTCCGGGAAGCCGGGAGGTCCTGTTTTTCTGAAGGGACCAAAAGTCCATTGTTTTTCGGGGAGAATCTTCGAAGTAACTGCTATGGCAGTTTTCCCCAGTGAATCTCTGTGCGTCGGGATGACGACAGAATTCCTTGTGTAGTTCTGAGGATTCATTTACCAGGTAATACCGACCTTTATGCATTATTACGCTTTTCGGTGGCAGAACATGTAAAGGATTACCTAGGGTGAACAGCAGTTCACGGATCCGCCATTTCAGAACTTATATATTTGTGCTCGAGGTAGCCATCCAAGACTGTTAGTCTTATATTGTCCAGAAATCCAGTGACGAAGATATATTGTGGGAGCCGCAGATTGGCGGAACTTCTATCTACAATAAGTATTACTGCAGGGTTGGTGATAACCTATTTAACAGAAGTACACGGCCGACGTCAGAACGAGGCCTGTGCTTCCGGCTATTATACTACAGCCTGATATGTGCAATTGGCAGGGAGTGCCAAGTTGCACCTGTGTGTCAAGGTAACTAAGGCATCTGACGCGTTTAGTCAGAGACGCCAAGGGCGACGCTACGAACTGTCATTATTGAAGAACTTTGCTATTGACCATGCACGTCTATTCTGATGTTTACCTTTTTGAATGCCAAATGTATACCTATCGATGTCAGGTCAGCATGACCTTGTTACACTGACTGTTCCTGTTGATACTATGTGTGTTCCCGTCAATAAATGTCTTGAAACATGCCTGCAGTGTCAAAGCATCCTTGATTACTGCATGTGAGAGTATGGGTTGCAGGATCTACATCTATACGAGCCTAAACACATTCGCGTCTTCATTCGCACCCACACTCAATTCATCATACGCTCGCACTACACATCTAACAACATGTATACTGTCTTGGGCCAGTGATCACCTCAACAAGAAAAAAAGACAGTTACATTTCTGGTGGACCAGTTACGTGGGCTCTTATGATACATTTCTTGTCGCCAATGTGGCCTAGAAACTTACATTTCGGATGGACCAGATCTGTGGGTTTAAAAAGAACAGAGCGAGCATTTGACATTATTGTTGACATTTATGGATCCAGAAATTTACATTCCTGGTTGGCTGTTACATGTATGATGTCTCCAGTTTTGTCGAGAAAGTTACAAGAAGGACAAGTACACATTACACTTCTGATCTGTGGGTCTAAGCTACACACGGGACAGCCGTAACACACAACGCTAATTCTACACTTGCAAGTTTTGGCTACAACAGGACAGATATAGGTCATCAACGGTTGACACAAATAAACAGTACGAGCATTTATATTATAATGCTACATAAACCATAACAAGACATGTACTGAAGTTAACATCTAGGCATTTGCTACGTGGACCATAACTGCATAGAAGGCGGGTTCCTATTGTAAACAGTACTGCGGGTTGTTACACGTTTCATTCAACAACAGACTTTTCTAGGTCAGAGCATTCAAGCTACATTGTTGGAGGTCAAGTGTCTGTAAACAGTACGTGAAATTGTAAACATTCAATGTGCAAGCCCTAATTTGAGAAGGTCATAGTAACTTTGGTTCGTGAATACTTTATGTTACAGTGGATTTGACGTTCAGTGCGCGTTTGACATTTCGTTTCTGTGTTCGCAAGGAGCAAGAAATTTATTTTAGTTTCAGCTGTGACTGAACTTGTTCTGCAACACATTGAAATTGATTGCTATATGTTTATGTCACTTCTACTGTTTTTGGTGTATTTTTCTGCGGGTTTTTCGGTTGGTGGGTCTTACGGTAAATATGCCACTTGATCGAGGCTTACTGTAAGCGGTCTGTAGGTGCAAATTTTCTTAATTTGGAAATTTGCTAGTGACAATTGGTCGCTATTGATGTTAGCTGTGATGTAATTGTACTTAACGTTGTTTTTGTAATATTTTGTCTGTTTTTCAGTTTTGATTGTCGATTTGTTTTGTTTGTATTCTGTAGGTCTCTCCTTTCTTGTGTATTTCTCTACACATTTTTGGTTAAAACAGTGTTGCCATTTGTATTGTTTTGTATTTTTGTCTTTGTATTTTTTTTTTTTTGGTTGTACTACATTACTGTCATGCACAGTCTACATACACATACTTGGTCATGTTTTGATATTATTGATAAGGTAGACTCTTCATATAGAGTTTGTTAAATAATATTATATAAGATATTTATACAAGTTCTTTGATAAAAGACTTGTTATCTACAAAGATTGAGACAAGGTAAATACATATTCAAGTTCTTTATAAAAAAAGACTTGTGCCCATAGTGAGTGGGATATAAGGGATTTTTTTTTCCCACAGGTACTCAAGTGATTTTTTGGGTACATTATAAACAAGAGGAACATACAAAGTCTTTGTCTAAGACTAAGACAGTAAAATAGAGTGAAGTGAGTATACAAGTCTAGCATTTCAGACTTGTCTCCCATTGAAGTGGGATAAGGTAATTTATTTAATTTTTTTCAGGTTTCTGATCTCATTAGACAGAATGTCTACATTGGATTTCTTCATCCAGCAAGGGTTGACCCTTGGTAAGTCTGGTAAAGAATTGGAAGAATATTCATCTGCTCAATTCGCCATTGCATTAAAGTCAGAAGAAAAGAAACAAAAAGAGGAAATTAAATTGAAAGCAGAAGCTGAACTAAAGAAGCTAGAAGCTGAGAATAGAAGATTAGAACTTGAAGAAAGAAGGTATCAAAGAGAGGCTGAGGAGAGAAAAGCTCAAGCTGATGAAAGAAAATTCCAGATGGAAATGGAAGACAAAAAAATTCAAGCTCAAGCTGCTGCAGAGGAAAAAAAACTTCAAGCTGCTGCTGAGGCTGAAATTAGAAAAATGGAACATGAGGAAAGAAAACAGAAGATGGAACTTGATGAAAAACTCGCAATTTTGGAGTTAGAGAAATTGAAATTGGCGAGTACGGGTGCTCAGCAAACAACTTCGAGTACGACAAAGGAGTTTGTTAGTAGGATTAAATTGCCTCATTTCAATCCTTTAAAGGATGACGTAGCAGATTATCTAGATAGATTCCAATTTTTGTGCGATACGCATAACATAAAAAAGGAAAAATATGTTGAACAACTGATGCCATTTTTTACAGGTGACACAGTGACTACTCTTATGACAATAGACGAACATGAGAGGACTAATTATGATGTTGTCAGGGCAGCATTACTAAAGAAATACCAATTAAAACAAGAAGACTATCGTCTTCGTTTTAGGACAATGTTGCCAGAAAATGGAGTAGATTTCTCTGATTTTGTTACAAAGATACGTCGTACATTTACACGATGGGTTGAGTTGTCTCAGATTGAGAAAACATATGAAGGTCTAATGGACTTATTATTGCGAGATAAGGTTTTGTCATCTGTTAATGATTCTTTTCTTGCATTCCTTCATGAGCGTAAGCCTAAAAACTTAAAAGAAATGGAGGAATACTGTTGTCAGTATGCCACAGCACATCCCCATGCTACAGTTAGCAATTCTAAAGTGAAAGAAGGGTTGCCAGCTGCTTCGGCAACACCATATGGCCCTAATTTCAGAAAAAAATTTCAGGGTGCTCAACAAAATTGGAATAGGGGAAGTAATCAAAATTACACTCAGAAGCGGAGTAATCCAACACATGATGGTTCTTCGTCTATGCAGTGGAGACAAGATGGTAGTTCTCGTAATTTTAGTGGTAATAATTTGAGACACTTTCGTAAAGGCTATCCAAATAATAACTATTCAAATTTTCGAGGTAATCATTCTCGACGTCAAGATTATGACGATGGTGAATTTAGAAACCGGGATTCAAACCGGAATGATGATTACAATAGGCAATATGATAACAATTACAGGGGAAATGATAGTCGAAATAATTACAGGGGAAATGATAATCGAGGTAGACCTAGGTTTAACAAAAAAAGACCTTACCAACAGGCAAACTCTGCGCAACAAGAGTTTGATGGAGCCTGTAATACAGTAAATGATAGTGGTAACTCTAGGGCTATCACTGGTTGTGCTTTCGATTTTGGGAGAGCAACTGAATGCCCCCAATGCTTAACATTGTTTGACTCATCAACTGTATCTACGCTAAGTTGTGGTCACCCTCTTCCTGCTCTACCTGCTACAGTTGCGCATGATGGGAGAGGATCTCTCATCTTACATAAAGGTCTAATAAATGATAGGCTAGTCTCAGTACTTTTCGATTCGGGATGTACTACCGTCGGGGTTAAGGAGTCTCTGATAGATCCTTGCTGTGCCACTGGAAAAACAATCAAATGTGTTACATTTGGTGGTACTATGGAAAGCTATCCTACTGCTATTATTAGGATTGACACTCCTTTCTTCACAGGAGATGTCCATGCATGTCTTCTTCCTAATCCTATTGCGGATCTTATAATCGGTCGTATTCATGGGGTTAAGGAATGCACCCCGCAACAAATTTCTAGTTGGGAAGAAAGAAACATTCAAACGGTCAATGCAGTGGTGACAAGAGCTCAAGCTCTTAATCCCCCAACTTCATCTGATAATAGTAATGAAGTTGATAGCCAAGACGAGCACTTGGTGATTTCCCATGACTCGTTTGTTAAACGTCAAGAAGAGGATCCTTCTTTGAAGAAATACTTCCTTCTTGCAAAGAAAGGGGATCCCAATCAAAATACGAATCACAAATCGTATATCACTATGAAGAATGGTATATTGGTACGAATGGTACAACACTCGGACAAGTCTATGCACTCGCAAATTCTTGTGCCTAAGTGTATGAGAGCCTTAATTCTTCGGCATGCACACGATTCTCAGTGTGCGGGACACATGGGTTTTTCCAGAACTAAAACTAGAGTCCTTGCGTCATTCTTTTGGCCATTCGTGAATAAAGACATCCGAATTTATTGCCGATCTTGCAAAATTTGTCAAGAGGTCAAGTCTAGGGGTCCGAGACATGCTGCTCCTATTCAGGCTGCAGATATTCCGATTCGGCCGTTTCAGAAAATGGCTATAGACATCATTGGTCCGTTCAAAATTAAGTCAGCCAGAGGACACCAATTTATCCTCACTTGCGTGGACATGTGCACGCGTTGGCCAGAGGCTATTCCTCTGAAGAGCATATCAACTGTCGATATCGCTGATGCTCTTTGGCTCGTATTTTCTCGTCTGGGATTCCCCGGAGAAATACTGTCGGATCACGGCACTCAGTTAATTTCGGACGTTATGTCTCAGGTAATGGCTACGCTAGACATTAAAAGGTCTCTCAGTAGTATTTATCATCCAATGTCCAATGGATTGGTAGAACGTCTTAACAGGACACTAAAGAACTTACTTGGCAAGATAACGGAGGATCATCCTGAAGATTGGGACAGGGTTTTACCTGCAGTCCTCTTTGCCTATAGAGAGGTTCCCAACGAGCATACAGGGTTTTCTCCTTTCGAACTTGTCTTTGGCGCGCAACCGCGCGGGCCAATGTCCTTGTTACACGATTTGATAACTTCCGATAATATCGACGATGATACACAATCGTCATATGAATATGTTATAGCTCTTAGGGAAAAGATTATCGAATCGTGCAGGTTAGCAACTTCATCTTCCGAATTTGCGAAAGAAAAAGCTAGGCGATTTGCTAATAAGAAAAGACGCCTACGTCAACTTTGTCCTGGAGACAAAGCATATGTCTTACTGCCCTCAAGAGAGAATAGACTTCTCATTTCTTGGAAGGGTCCATACACTATAGTCTCGAAAATTTCTGATGTCGACTATATTGTCGATGTGGATGGAAGGCATAAAACCTTCCATATAAATATGCTAACAGAGTTTATTGAACGTCCAGACTATTTACAGCCTATTTTCCAGGCGACGGACGACTCTCCAGTTCAACATGGTCACATCTCATCCCTGTCCGTTATACAGGATGAGGAAACTATTTTTTCTGACGTGAACTTACCTCTTCCTGCGATTCCACTTACTTCAACGGAATCGTGGAGAGACGTTACAGTCTCTTCCAACTTGTCTTTTGAGGAACAGCGTCAAGTATCCTCTACGTTACAATCATATCAGGATGTCCTTACCGACATTCCTGGACACACAGATGTCATAGAACATGACATCATACTTACTGATCGTAATCCGATCAGAGTAAGACCATACCCAATACCTATTCATTTTCAAGCACAAGTCGAGAAAGAATTGGATGAAATGATTCAACTACAAATAATTGAACCATCCACTTCAGCTTATTCTTCGTCGATAGTTATTGTTCGAAAGAAAGACAATAACATACGTCTTTGCGTTGATTATCGCAAATTAAATCAAGTACGAAGTTCGATGCTGAACCTATGCCGTTATTAGATGATCTACTTATTAGACTTTCTAAAGCTAAATTCTTTACTAAACTAGACTTGTCGAAAGGTTATTGGCAAGTCCCACTGACGGAACACGCCAAACCTCTCACTGCTTTTTCGACACCTAGGGGTCTGTTTCAATGGAATTTTATGCCTTTCGGGCTTATGAACGCCCCAGCGACTTTCGTGCGCATGATGCGACGAATTCTATCAGATCGTGCAGATGTCATTGCATATTTAGACGACATCTGTCTTTTCAGCGATACTTGGGAAGAACACTATGTGGGTCTGAAGGATTGCTATCTACTCTACGTGAGCATAGATTGACTGCTAAACCCTCTAAAGCTTTTGTTGGGTTTAGTGAAATTTCCTTCCCAGGTCATCGAGTTGGTCATGGTCTGTTGAAGACAGAGGACCAAAACATTTCAAAGATATTAAATATCTCGGTTCCGAAGACAAAAAAGCAAGTGCGTAGTCTCTTGGGATTGATACAATTCTATGGAAGATTCATTGAGAATCTGTCCTCCATTATGGCACCACTTTCAACGTTATTGAAAAAAGGTTCTCCTAATATGGTGCGTTGGTCCCAAGAATGCCAATCTTCATTGGATCAGGTTAAGAATTTGTTCTCATCTCATCCTATCTTAAGACTACCGACGATTGATAAGACTTTTGTCCTTCGTAGTGATGCCTCTTCCACTGGGATTGGAGCGGCACTAATGCAGGAATATTCAGGAACTCTGCATCCTGTAATGTATATTTCTAGGAAGCTGAATGCGGCAGAAAGGAATTACTCGGTTTTGGACCGTGAATTGTTGGCTATGGTTTGGTCCATTCTTAAGCTACAAAGGTTCCTTCTGGGCGCGCATTTCTTTATGGAAACCGACCAAAAAGCTCTTACGGCTATGCAAAGTAAGGATTTGAAGAGCTCGAGATCTACTCGTTATGCTATTGCTCTTCAGCCTTTCCATTTCACGGTGCGAGCTATCCGTGGCTCGGATAATGTGATGGCGAACATATTGTCTAGATGCCCACATGATTCCAGTTAAATCTTGTGTCCTAGTTTTTCCTGATATATTTTCAGACTTAGGTCTGTCCTTAATATCATAATATGTTGTAATACAAATGTATTTGGATGATGTTTAGATAATTTAACAAATTTCATTTTGTCCATCCATCAGTGATATGTTGCTAAAATAGCATTGACATTTGTATATTGCTATGATTATATTATTTAGTAATGTTTGATATATGATTGGTATTGCCAGCAACTTAGGTTTCTTGAATGGTATCCCTTAGTTTGTTTGGTTTAAAGGAAATATTTTCTCTTATGTTGCGAGATGATTTGTACCCTCTTCTATTGTACCTGATATTAGGTTCATTGTTTGCATGAGCACAGAAGTGATACTGGTGCTATCTTGCTCATGAACATATTAAAAAAAAAATTGCATTTTTTTTTTTACAGGGGGGTGGTAGTAATGTTGCTGTCATTTTCGACGGAGTCATCTGTCAAGTTATTTGCTTATGTTTGTATCATAAGTATAATTGTGTCTTTACCTGCGATGTCAGGTTGATTAGGGGTTGTCTTCCCTTGTTTATTCATTCATTGTGTTTGACCTTTAGGGTCAGAGGTTGTCAGTTCGGGCGTAGGCCTATGGGAAGGTTTTTTTAAGCGGGAGTGAGATATACTTCCGGGAAGCCGGGAGGTCCTGTTTTTCTGAAGGGACCAAGAGTCCATTGTTTTTCGGGGAGAATCTTCGAAGTAACTGCTATGGCAGTTTTCCCCAGTGAATCTCTGTGCGTCGGGATGACGACAGAATTCCTTGTGTAGTTCTGAGGATTCATTTACCAGGTAATACCGACCTTTATGCATTATTACGCTTTTCGGTGGCAGAACATGTAAAGGATTACCTAGGGTGAACAGCAGTTCACGGATCCGCCATTTCAGAACTTATATATGTGTGCTCGAGGTAGCCATCCAAGACTGTTAGTCTTATATTGTCCAGAAATCCAGTGACGAAGATATATTGTGGGAGCCGCAGATTGGCGGAACTTCTATCTACAATAAGTATTACTGCAGGGTTGGTGATAACCTATTTAACAGAAGTACACGGCCGACGTCAGAACGAGGCCTGTGCTTCCGGCTATTATACTACAGCCTGATATGTGCAATTGGCAGGGAGTGCCAAGTTGCACCTGTGTGTCAAGGTAACTAAGGCATCTGACGCGTTTAGTCAGAGACGCCAAGGGCGACGCTACGAACTGTCATTATTGAAGAACTTTGCTATTGACCATGCACGTCTATTCTGATGTTTACCTTTTTGAATGCCAAATGTATACCTATCGATGTCAGGTCAGCATGACCTTGTTACACTGACTGTTCCTGTTGATACTATGTGTGTTCCCGTCAATAAATGTCTTGAAACATGCCTGCAGTGTCAAAGCATCCTTGATTACTGCATGTGAGAGTATGGGTTGCAGGATCTACATCTATACGAGCCTAAACACATTCGCGTCTTCATTCGCACCCACACTCAATTCATCATACGCTCGCACTACACATCTAACAACATGTATACTGTCTTGGGCCAGTGATCACCTCAACAAGAAAAAAGTCAGTTACAGACACCTATTTGCACAATGATTATTGCCGCCACAAATGGAACACGTGCGCTCCTTCTTCTTCTCATCGCGTGTGCTTTTGTTGGAGCTTTTCGATGACGAAGACCCCGTATCAGAGTCAGAAGATCGACTCTCTGAGGAACCACTCCTCTGCTTGTGATGTTTGGTTTTATACCAAAACCGGTCTTCGTCCCGAGAATCCTCAAAACGTACTTGTTTACGCGGTTGGCGGTCCTCTCCGTCGCTATTACTTTTAAGTTGTCGGTTCTAGCAACTCGGTCGACCGTTCCTATGAGAACGGAAATTCCCATAGCTACCTCTTCGCGGCTGGGAGGGACTGGAGGGCCTCTCATACTTCTGTTCTTGGCCTCTGTCTGACTGATTTCGCAAAGACTGGCGATGAACTTTGCCGACGCTGGCATCTAAGTCTTCTGACAGACCAGACTTCTGAATGGGTTTGCCCGGGTGGGCAAGGACATAATGGTGCCCCAATTGGGCCATGGACTCGATGTCCTTTGGTTGGCATTCCTGATAAAACGCCACCAACTCACTAGAACACGAGGACAACACCTTGTCTCGTAGCACCAAGTTTAGCATGCCACAAAATAGTCCATCGTTATACCCTCCATTTCGATCCATCTATTCAGTAGAAGTTTGATCTTCGAGATAAAATCCTCGAAGTCCTGGTCTGCACTTGGCATCGCGTTTTTAAAACGCGTCCAGTAGCCGTCAGCAGTCAGACGGATCTTCCGGAGCAATCTCTCCTTTACTTTGTCGTAATCGGCCCTTTCCTCTAGCAGGCCCCACTAGCAGCGTCGATAACAGAGATGGCCACTGATCTCTGTCAGCCTTATGGGCCACACATACGGCCTCAAATCTTTCAAGGAAGAAATCTAAACTATCAATTTTATCATTAAAATTTGGCAGAAGCAGCCTAAAAGGACGATGTGCCCCACCAGAAGTTGAGTTCTGACCACTCGCACCCACTTCTAACTTCTTCAGTTGTATTTCTTTATCCATCATCTTCTCTTCCAGAGCTATTCTCATTCTCTCCTTCTCCAACTCTAACTCTCTATCTTCTCTCATCTTCTTTTCTTGCAATTCTCTATCTTCTCTCATCTTCTTTTCTTGCAATTCTCTCTCTATCTTCTTTTCTTCCAATTCTCGCTCTATCTTCTATTCTTGCAATTCTCTCTCTTCTCTCAACTTCTTTTCTTGCAATTCTCTCTCTTCTCTCAACTTCTTTTCTTGCAATTCGAACTCTCTCGGTTTCCACTCGTTTTCTTCTTTCATCTTCCTTTCTTGTAACTCAAATTCTTTTCTTTTTAGCCCTAGCTCTTCAGCTCGAGCATCTCTTAGAGCATTATGTTTCTCAATTCTCTCCTTCTCTTCTTTCTCCTTTAAAGCATTTTGATTGTCCGCTGTGTAAAGCTTTGCTTCCGCAAAATCCATGAGTTCTTTCTGTGTGTACCCACATTCTTTCCCAATCTGAATGAAAGCCTGTAAATCCATGATGTACACTCAGATTACTCACTCTTATCTCTTGCTATAACTTTTTATACCACTTTTCAGTTGTATATGTTTTACTTGTATCACCAGATGACTCTCTGGTTACAAAATATACAGTAATAATAGTAAATATTGATATCACTACTCCAATTTACACACACACACACACACACATATATATATATATATATATATATATATATATGTCTGTAAGTATATAACACCTCACCTCTCACTGTATACACATCATCAACCTTTATCTCTTATAGTATAAATATAGTTCTACTTTGCCACTTGGCTAAAGTCTCAACACTGTGAAAATTTGGTCCTTCCGACCACTTAGTCTCTATGATACACTGAAACAAACTTACAATAGTCGACAGTTGTAAAATAACAACTGATGAAACTTTCTAGTACTCTGACACCACTATACCAACTTAGTCACAAATCAGGTTTTTACTCCAAAGTCTGTTACTGGCACCCACACTGGTGCTATACTCAGATAATACTTCACTTACTACTAGTCTTAATAATCTCTGCAATGCAAGTGTTTCTTATAGCAAAATGAGCACTACACAGATGAAAGAAACACACACACACCACAGTATGAAAACTAAATCCCAGTCACGAGGGACAAGATGATAGACCAAGAAGAGAAGATGTAGATTAATATATACAATGCGTGACTGCATACGAACGAAAACAAGGGACACCTGTAAACGTATTTACAAGATAGCAAGATGGAACAAGAGAAAACACCATTTAAACACAACAAAATAATTACTGAATGTACACAACAATATAAATACACACTACACGAATACGTCTAACACCAACAGGGCTTGAAATGTTAAGCAGGGCAGTCACAGGAAATCCCGTCTGCCTGACTCCACCACAAAACAATACAGCCACACCCTAAAAGAATCGGTCTAATCCAATCTTTTCCCACGAGAGGCCAAGAATGGATTAAACTTACCACCCTTCCTCCCTTGAAAACAACGTATACCGTATAACACCAAAGACTCAACAAAAACTACAATCATCAATGAGGTACTGGAAGCTATCTCTTCCACTAAGCACTGATGAACCACTCCAGTGAAAATAAACTAAATAACGTGTCAGCAAAATTAACTCTATAACACACTAAACTAAATCATCTAATCACTGCACGTACATAAATACAAACTAAGTCATACTCGGAAAATAGGGAAAAAAACCAACAAAAGGAAAGAATACAATAACAAACCAAGAAGCACATCAAGAATCAGCAGTATATTACTATACAGATTAGGCTAAATGATAGTTAGTACCAGGTAGAAAGACAGACACGAAAATTTAGAGTTTCAGAAAAAACAAAAAAATATCAATATAATACATTATACAAAATCAAACAAACAATAACTTATCTGAAGGTCCAACGGCGCCTGAGCAAGAAGTATCCTTAGCACTGACGATGATGATGAACACGGTACAAACCAGACTCCACACTAGAAAACGTACAATCCAAAAGAAACTAAGTCCAGGAAACGAGTTTCTCTGAAAGTCTGTGTCAGTAACTCGCAACAGAGTTCCTTGTCACGGTATAATAACTACTAATCCGATGACTACACTGTTCTCTACGGTGCTCATACAGCCCTGTCCACAAAATAAATAGAACTGTCTGACTTCTTACAAGTCCAGCTGCACAGCTAGTATCAACAGTATATACGTCGGATACACACGTGTAAGTTCCTTGGCACTGTTATATAACAGTAACACGAAACGTTTATTTCACCGTTCGACACACCACGGTTCACAGCAGTCTACAGGGTAACGTATACTGGACCCCCGTAGGTCAGCAGGACACACTGCACAAAGGAATTCACCCCTGGTTGGGCACGTCTGCGTGGAACAGGAAACGTCACAGCGTCGGCTTTCACCCCTGGTTGCGCACATCTGAGTAGTAATGACAAGACCAGAAGTCCAACACGATGACTTGAGGTACCAAATACCCTAATAACCTCCTATCGACTACAAATTCCTAACAACCATCTCCTTCCACCCCATACCGAGGTTGACCAAGCAATCTCCCATATGCCACTCCACCTGCCGTCTGGGCCAATCTAGCTAGATGGTACCAACACCCAAAGCTCCGCTGCTCCACCTGGATTACTGTCGCCAACCAACAAAACGACTTAAAGATATGTCAAACTGACCCGCCTGACGCACACTGTAACACTAGCCTATCACTTTAACACTCGTACATAGACTTGCAAACATACCAGAGCAACCAACTTGAAACTCAACTGTACAATACTTCATCGACAAACGACTGAAAAAAATACTGAAAAATAGCCATCACTGCTGCGATGCTGAAAGTAGGTCAGAGCCCGTAATCGAGGTCAGGTCAAACGACCGTAAACAATACCGTAACAGACTGACACACACATTGACTTTCCACTGGACAAACAACACTAACTCACTCCCGTGAGTTGACAGAAAATATGAAGGCGCCAACACCGTGGCCTACCCACCTTCTGGTATTCTGTGTGCACAATACTTAATGGTCTGACTATAGCCAACATAGGCTCTAAGACCTTGCTATCAAATAATATTACATCTAGCGGCCAGCTAGCTGAGAATAAATATTACACAACAGGCCCCAAGGCCACACAAAAAATATGGACAAGCCCGCAGCTGTCTGCTCTCAAATCACAACAAAATTCTACAGAATCACTGAAGGCCCCACGGCCTACACAAGACGAGTCACCCCAGATGTCAGAATATACTCTCTACTGGTACTATGTGCTTAATATATACTCATACTAGACTCTTAGCCCGCTGTCTAAAGGTAAGACCACAGTACACAATAGCTGACATGAATAATGCAATAACACCTGAAACAGGTTTGGTCCCTTTAATGAATATTGCGCACACACGGCTAATAATACACATAGAATAACGATGCAATGGAAATGCCAAACTACTTGCCATAATCACCAGCTCAATATAGCAGTAACATAATCACCGATCTAATCTATCAGTGACTACGCAATGACTTTCGCTCACTAGCTAAGCCCTGTACTGAAGCAAAGCACTACATGAATGCAAGATACTTAACATAAATAATATCCAGGAAAAAAACCACTAGACTTACACCAACGTTCTAGCAGTATACCCAATAATCCTGACCACCTGAAAATCGGCAAGAAATATAAACCAAAATGGCATTCACATAATCCCAGCACCACAGCTGACAAAGGGACCACGTCCGCACGGGACCAAAGACATCTCCTAGAATGCCTTCCCTCCAAAAGTTTCATATCTTCTTCCGTTCTGGACCAACTGGATAAACGGGTTTTAAATTCGTATCAGGGTCGACACTCTACAGCGTGACCAACTTAAAATTTTATAATATTTATACTGTGACAAAATCTAAAAACTAAACTAACATACTAACTAACTACTGTAAATCTAAAAACTAAACTAACATACTAACTAACTACTGTAAATTTAAAAACTAAACTAACATACTAACTAACCACAGTAAGGAATGTTCATTGTCCAAGAATCGTAACCCCTGAGGAAATCATGAACTAGCAGAACACGTAGTGATACGGAAACATACGGCACGAGTCATCTCCATACATACGTATTTCGAGCATCCATTAAACCTCAACGAAACGCAGCCATGTAGTATAAATATAGCCGCAGAAACGAGTTGCCAACCACCAACATCGATACAATTAGTCCTGATAAAAGAAAATGTGTAAGTTCAGATACACTGACATTTATAATTAAAACAACACTGGTATCATGCATACTTTGCAGTGCCGCACCCATCCGCCCATGCATTTCCAACGTGCTTCCCTTTTTACAACCCAGGAATAACAAAACCTATGACAAAGACGGAACTGTGTACACCATCCGCACAAACCACGCCATGATTTCGTAAATGTACATTCCAGCCATTTATAACGCAGTGTTGGTATTACCATCGTACATATATTTACACTGTAAAACGAAATACTGGAGCAATAGCTCAATCCCTTAACCATATCCAATCCAACCCTTATAACACCATACGTGGCATTCAACCACAGTGTGGCAATATCATCGCACATTCAAAAATATATCCATCAAATCAAAACGTGGTTATTCCTCGCGTAAACCAAAATACAAAGTTCATATACAACACCGAATGTCTATATCCAATAAATTATGAGCTCCGTCAAAACATCCTATCCTTTTGTTATAAAACCTCAGATAATTCCGTCTAATCACGTAGTATTAATTATGTCATTATCATATACATCCGCAACAATACCAACTTTTATTCTGATGCAATGAAAATCATATGATACAAGTTCATATTTCCTTAGGCCCATCACCACGTCTTCTCCAAACATTGACCTGTCTCCACCATCTTCAGTGGTCAAGTAATACTCCCACACAATATCTGGAGTTTGCAATGCCAAGCTTTAATAATGAAACGTGGAAACATTTTGTTGTTGCTTGTAACGAATGAAAAAAATTATAAAAGATACAGAAACAGAAAAATTATGTGAACAAAATGAGCACATAAACAAATTAAAATGACGTATCACACAATGACGTGACGTCAGAACTAAACTCGAAGAATGTCTATTAGTTTGTCAGAGCGTAAAATTGTTACCGCACAGTGGTGCTGACCTCTGAAGGAAAAAATAAAACCAATAACACAAATCTCCAAAGTAGTGTATACTTAAAAATTGCGATAGTAATTCTGTCGGGGCTGTATCAAAGCTTCAAGCATCAACAAATTAATTCCTCGAAAAGAATTACATGCTCAGTACTAAAAAACACTACAGCATAACAACTTTCGAAATACAAGCAATAAGAAAATGTCATATCTGAACACGTATTATGTATAGATCAAACGATAACATCACAAATAAAGAAAATAATAGTAATACCCGAAATGGAACATGAACAGACAAGTGGGTACAGCACAGCACAGAAAACCACTTATCTGCACGTAAGTCAATGTATAACTGCAGTATAGTTAGCTGTATCAAACGCCGTTGCACCGGGCATGCATACATGTAGAATTTCATGCGCGACAATCCATTTCAGCCTGGTGATTCAGACATGTACACACGGAAGCAGCACATGATTAGTTCTCACCTCTTAACATGTACTAGTGAAATGTAAAACGTGGGACACCTCGTTCAGATACGACAAATGGGTATCATTGGCAGAGATAATAATCTTTTGTAGCAGGCCCTTACTGCAAGCTGTTACTTTGTTTAAAGATAGGATAAAGAAACTGGTCGAATGTTCTATGAATTGGTTTGGGGGGGAAAGGCGGATGAATTCAGCTCACATCTCAAGCTGCGAGTTCGCGCTTGAATGAATTTTTACTTAGCTGTTTTGAGCAGCATTTATTTCGTGACAGTACGTTTTCTGGCAGAGCTTGGGAATGGACGTGATCCATTTCGCTAGTGTGTTCCAGAATATATTTTTGTGAAAGGAAAATTTGATAATTCCAGAATGTACGTTATTGAAGATTGAGAGATTATATTCATATTGATTCAAAGCCTTGGATATTATGGCTTGTTAATGTACTGTGTATTCACTTGAATATTGAGAGATTACATTCATATTGATTCAAAGCCTTGGATATTATGGCTTGTTAATGTACTGTGTATTCACTTGAAGATTGAGAGATTATATTCATATTGATTCAAAGCCTTGGATATTATGGCTTGTTCATGTACTGTTTATTCTGTATGCGCATATTATGAACTGTCGATACTCCATGACTTGATGTGAACTATATTACTATGATGTCTACGTGACTGTGTAGTGAATAAACAGTGTATAACGTTATCAGGAGTTTCAACGTTCCTGACTCCTATGTTTGTTGTGGTGTGTGGCTCCAGTCTGTTCAGGTATGCCAGAACCCTTTTACATTCACGTATGTTATGATTTACATAGTCACACACCTGTCGGCCATCCGTAAGCCCGACCTATGCTGATCGCCATTCATCAGCGAAACTATATATTAACTTTGTCCAGCCATCCCGCCTGCAGAAAGTGTTACAGTAATACACAGCTGTAACATAAGTGGTGAGCCAGCATTTTGGGGTGTTACCAACTACTGAAGGATATTATCTTACAAGTTCATGATGTCAAGTCAAGTCTCACAGTGTTCCCTGTACGAGTTGTATGTATACAAGTGTTTTGCAAGTTGACGTCATACAGTATTTTCAAGAATCTGAGAAGTGGAAAGTACCTGTTCCTGTACCTTGCAACGTTGAAGTTCCAGTACCCACCACCATTACAGTTCTTCAGATTTTGTGACAACTGATGCCCATCGTTTTGGCGGGAAGGCCGGGAGTTTTCTTTCTTTCAAGATAAGTGGCTGTTTCTTCGTAAACTGTATCACTTTATATGTTAACAAGCCTTCCTATGTTGTGCATTATTTCTTCTTTTGAATGTTCTATGTTCCATGTTTATGCGGTTTGGTTGGGAGGTGACTTTCGTTAGGATATATCCCAGTTCATCCAGGGCCTACGAAAGCGTTCTGTAGGAACTTTCTTGCGGATTTCCCGCAGTGGAAATTTCCAGCGAACTTTTTGCTGACGTATTTCAGTCCACTGTGTTTGGTAATCTGTGATATCATTGTTTAATGGTGACGACACGTCTCAGTGTTGTTGTCGTTATATTTTTCTCTGTATCTAAGTTTTTTTTATTAATTTGTTTGTGAGTGTCTTCCTCTTCTTACTATCTTTGATTTATATACAAATTCTTCGTTTATACACTGTATTGTCGCTTGTATTGTCTTTATTTTCGCAGTGTCATTGCACTCTTTGCAATATTTTTTCTTTCCTTTTGCTTTCAGGTTTAGTTGATTCTGCGAACGTTGTCATTTGTGCTTTATATCTTGTCTTTGTCACTCTTGTTTATACTATCTATTTTGTCAAGCACTGTCAATATTATAATGCATAATATATATATATAAGTAATTAATAACATTATTAATAGTTGAAAAGGTAATTGTACAAGTTCTTAAGCAAGGACTTGTCACCCACGAAGTTGGGAAAGAGTGAGTTTCTCCTGGATATTTATATTACTTACATATCTTATAAAATACAGCATAAGGTCTAGTTTGGATTATTTCATTAAACAAGGGAAATCCCTTTGTATGACTACGGAGAAATTAGAAGAATTCGCACTTGTTGAATATGACAAGGCTCAGAAGTTACAAGAAAGAAAACTTCAATTGGAAATCGAAAAACAGAAAATGGTGGCTGAAGATAGGAAATTGCAGATACAGGCAGAAGAGAGAAAATTTCAAATGGAGGCTGAAAAACAGAAAATGGAGGCTGAAGATAGAAAAATTCAACAGCAAATGGAAGATAAAAAAAATGCAACAGCAAATGGAAGATAAAAAAATGCAACAGCAAAGGAAGAGAAAAAAATGCAAATGGAAGAAAGAAAGCTTCAGATGCAAGCTGAAGAAAACCAAAGACTACACGAGGAAAGGATCTTATCTATGGAACTGGAGAAAATAAAGATAGTGAATATTGGTAATACACAAAATGAGACAAAGAATCAAACAACTTCTAATAAGGCAAATACTAATTCTTATAAAATCAGATTGCCTGCTTTTAACTCTGCCTACGACGATATCTCATTCTATCTGAATAGATTTGAACTTTCATGCGAATCTCATAAGATAGACAAGTCGGAATATGGTGCACGACTTATGGAAATACTTAAGGGTGAAGCTACGAACACTGTAAGTATGTTGGAGGGCCCTGACAAGAATAACTATGATGTTGTCAGAGCGGTCTTGTTAAAGAAATACCAACTGGGTAAAGTCGGTTATCGCCTACGCTTTAAGTCTCTATTGCCAGAGACAGGGAAAGATTTTTCAGACTTTATAGCAAATATTCGCCTTACGTTTTCACGTTGGGTGGAACTTTCAAAAACTGAACATACATGCGAAGCCCCCATGGACTTATTGCTTCGTGACAAAGTTATGTCGTCTGTAAACGCTTTATTTCTTTCTTTTTTACATGAGCGAAAACCTACAAACTTGAAAGATATGGAACAATACTGTCGCCAATACGTCACTGCACACCAAAATGTGACTGTTAGCCACTCTGAGGTCAGAGAAGTTTTACCCGTGGCTTCAGCAATACCATATGGTCCTAATTTGCGCCGTAGATCTCAAAGTGCGGATGGCAATTTTGGTAGGAGAGATAATAGTGATTTTGGACAGTGCCAAGGGGGTCCATCACGTAGAATTTCTCCTTCGTCAAGGAACTGGAGACAATTTAACGGTCCTCGACATTTTGGTTCCAACAATTATGGAAATTTTGGAAGGGGTAACTACAATAGGGATTATCAACCCTACAATAATTTTTCTCAGAGACAACAAAATCCATCGAATAGATATTTTGATCAAAGGGGAAATACTAATCGCAACAATGCTAACTGGGGTTCAAATCAGAACAATAATTTCAATAGAGCAAATAACAATACTCCCAATAGAGATAATAGTCACGATAGATCGCAATATGACGGTAGATCTCCAAATAATAGATCGTATCGCCATGCTAACTCTGCTCAACAAGAGCCCCAGGTTATTAATGATCAAGGTAACAATGATAATAGTGTCTCTAATGCTACTGCTTGCTCTGCTTTCGATTTCGAGAAAGCATCTCAGTGCCCGGAGTGCACAACTTTGTTCCAACCTACAGCTATAACTACCTTGAGTTGCGGTCATCCTCTACCCACTCTTCCTGCCTTAGCTACGCATGACGGAAGAGGGTCTCTTACTCTATATAAGGGTTTTGTGAATAATGATCCAGTCTCAGTTCTCTTTGATTCTGGATGCACAACTGTTGGGGTTAACCAGTCTCTGTTACATCCTTCCTGTGCCACTGGTGATGTAGTGAAATGTGTGACATTCGGTGGGATAATTGAAACTTTCCCGACTGCTATCGTCCACATAGCCACTCCCTTTTTTACGGGACATGTCCATGCAAGTATGCTCCCGAATCCTATTGCAGACCTTATCGTCGGACGTATACATGGAATTAAAGATTGTACTCCTCAACAGATTGCTATCTGGGAAGAGCAAAACCTTCAGGCTGCTTATGCAGTCACTACTAGAGCACAAACTCAAAATCTTTTACAGACTCCACCTGCTGAAATTAATGAAGTACATAATCAGGATGCTCACTCCGTGATTTCACGAGAGTCTTTTATCAAACTTCAGCAAAATGATACATCATTGCAAAAATTTTTTCTGATGCAAATGTCAACACAAATCTTAAATATTGGTTGTTAATTAAGAATGGAGTACTTGCTCGTATGGTACGGGGTTCTACTTCGCCCATACGCTCGCAAATTCTTGTACCTAAGGACATGAGAATTCGGATCTTGCAACATGCCCACGACTCTCAGTGTGCAGGACATATGGGATTTTCCCGTACTAAATCAAGGGTTCTATCTTCCTTCTTTTGGCCGGGCGTAAATAGAGGTATAACTATTTATTGTCGCTCTTGTAAGATATGTCAGGAAGTTAAGTCACGAGGTCCAAGCCATGCAGCACCTATCCAAGCTGCAGACATTCCTATTCGTCCTTTTCAGAAAATGGCAATTGACATTATTGGTCCTTTTAACATCAAGTCTGCCAGGGGACACCAATACATCCTTACATGTATGGACATGTGTACACGTTGGCCAGAGGCTATACCTCTTAAGAACGTTTCTTCTGCTGATGTGGCAGATGCTCTTTGGCTAATTTTCTCGCGTCTGGGTTTTCCCAAACAAATCTTATCTGATCATGGCACACAATTGGTATCAGATTCTATGTCTCAGGTAATGGCCATGCTCCGCATTGAAAGGTCTCTAAGCAGTGTGTTTCACCCTATGTCGAACGGGTTAGTCGAGCGTCAGAATAGAACGCTTAAGAATTTACTTGGGAAAATAACTGAGGACCATCCTCAGGATTGGGACAGGGTTTTACCCGCTGCTCTTTTCGCGTATAGAGAAGTGCCAAATGAGCATACGGGGTTTTCACCGTTCGAGCTCGTTTATGGTGCGCAACCTCGTGGTCCCATGTCGTTGCTTTACGACCTATTAACTGCTGATGATGTCAATGATGACACTCAATCTTCCTACGAATATGTCATTTCTCTGAGACAGAAAATTATCGATTCATGTAGGTTACTTCCTCTGCATCCGAGTCTGCTAAGGAGAAGGCGAATCTCTTCGCAAATAGATACAGGTGTCTACGACAACTCTATCCTGGTGACGAGGCATTTGTATTACTCCCTCGTAGAGACAATCGACTTCTTATTTCCTGGAAAGATCCTTATACTGTTATCTCAAGAATTTCTGATGTCGACTATGTTGTCGATGTTGACGGAAACCATAAAACCTATCATATTAATATCCTGAAAGAATTTTATGACCGTCCAGACTACCTACAGTCTGTTTTTCAGGCGATAGACGACCCTCCGGTCCGTCATAATCACTGTGCATCTCTATCGGTTATTGAAAAGGAAGAGGCTACCTTCTCCGATGTAAATCTTCCTCTTCCTGTTGTCCCACTTCATTCAACAGAATCATGGGAAAATGTAACTATTTCTTCGGAGTTATCTACAGAAAGACAGCAGAAAGTCTCTTCTTTATTGCAAACTTTAAAGGACGTCCTTACTGACATTCCTGGTCAAACATCAGTCATTACACATGACATAACACTCACTGATTACAACCCTATTAGAGTCCTACCTTACCCAATTCCATTACATTTTCAAACACAGGTCGAAAGAGAATTAGATGAAATGCTACAGTTAAATATAATTGAACCATCTACTTCGGCATACTCCTCTTCTATGGTTATTGTCCGGAAGAAAGACAATAACAAACGTCTTTGTGTCGACTATCGTAAATTAAACCAAGTGACTAAATTTGATGCAGAACCAATGCCTTTGTTGGAAGATCTGCTCATCAAGCTTTCTGATTCACTATTCTTTACTAAACTCGACTTGTCCAAGGGAAATTGGCAAGTTCCTCTTACTGAACGCGCCAAACCTCTTACTGCCTTTTCTACACCTCGGGTTTGTTTCAATGGAACTTCATGCCTTTCGGCCTCGTCAATGCCCCAGCTACTTTTGTACGCATGATGCGTCGAATTCTTTCACGTCGTCCAGATGTTATTGCGTACTTGGACGATATTTGCCTTTTTAGTGATTCTTGGGAAGATCACTTTAAAGGTCTTTCTGAACTTTTTTCTACACTACGCTCTCACAATTTGACGGCTAAACCGTCTAAAGCCCATGTTGGTTTCAGTGACATTTCTTTTTTGGGCCACCGGTTTGGTCATGGTATCTTACAGACGGAGGACCATAACACTTCGAAAATCCTCAATATCACTACTCCTAACACAAAAAAACAGGTTCGTAACCTTCTAGGTCTAATTCAATTTTATGGAAGATTTATCCCACACCTATCTTCTATCACGGCACCTCTATCTACTCTGTTTAAAAAGGGGTCACTTAACTTAGTACACTGGTCCCCAGAATGCCTAACCCTTTTAGAGACAATTAAGCTATTATTTTCTTCCTCTCCTATTTTACGCCTACCCAATGCAGATAAGCTTTTTATTCTTCGCAGAGACGCCTCATCGACAGGGATCGGGGCCGCATTGATGCAAGAGTATTCTGAAACTTTGCATCCAGTGATGTATGTCTCTAGGAAGCTGACTGCGGCAGAACGGTACAACTCTGTCCTAGACCGAGAATTATTAGCTATGGTCTGGGCGATTCTTAAACTTCAGAGATTACTTCTTGGTGCGCATTTCATAGTAGAAACTGACCAAAAAGCTCTCACAGCGATTCAGAATAAGGACTTGAAGAGCTAAAGATCCACTCGTTATGCTATTTCGCTACAGCCCTTTCACTTTTCTATACGAGCTATTCGAGGTTCGAATAATGTGATGGCGGACATACTGTCTCGATGCCCACATGATTCTGCTTAACTGCCATTTTCTAGATATCCGTTTAGATTTCGGGGTTACTTATATACCCACGACTCTATTATACATTACCGCACACTGGTAGATCACTTTTATGACCCGGTTTAATTCATGATCCTAAGTTCGTCATGTTTTTTCTCTGTTACCCTTTTTTGTGTAACGGAGGAAGGTTTGATTAACATCATACAGGGGTCGGAAGTTTACACGGCCACATTTGATAGGTTAAAATTAAAATTAACTGTTGCCTATCATAAAATCCTACCTTTACCAAACAGAGATTTTTATTTGTGTTTTTTTTTTCACAGCAACGGCTTTTCCATGAAAGTCAGAGCTGCTATATTGATTGAGTAGTCTATTACTCTACAACCTGTGGTATTTATCGCAAGATTTGCTGTTCCAATGAAACCAGTCGGCAGTTTGACGATACACTAGATGTTTTTGGTATCTTCATGTTCCAAGACTACTGGAGTTTTCCTTTCTATGCAGCTTCTTGGGATAGAAGATGTCGTACATTTCTTGAGATAATTTTTGAGAACCAGTGGTCCCGTTATAGAGTGAAGTATGATAGTGAAGGCTCTGTGAACGATAAGGATTTAGGAAAAGAGGCAGTTGATTTACAAGTGATGGAATAGAGTAAGGACAGTCTCTTATACGACAATCTTTGTTTATCTCAAAGACCCCTACAGCTCTACTGGACAACCAATTAATTGCCAGTTTCCATACACTCAAGTGCACGCACCAATTTGGTGTTTTAAACACTCCGACACAACGTAAATACAAACTTCAGATAAACAGTTAGGGGAAATTTTGGGCCTGGACCTTCCAACACACGACAACGTTTTTAGTATGTTTATTTATCATAAAATCAACTGACAACATATCAGTTCACAGGTAAAAATCATATGTTTACAGAAATTACAAATGACACGGTGGGGAGGGGTTTTGGAGGAGAAGTATCCAATAATCCCTTCTCGCTTGTATTAATACGATAGACCCGGTCCCAAAAGAAAGGGGGGGGGGGTGTTGATCAGAGATAGGTAATTTAACTCAACGGTAAATTCGTGACTCTGATAAGAGATGTTACACAGTTATGAATTGGGGGGGGGGGGGGGAACAAATTATCCTATTAAATTCTCAAGAACCAAAGTTTCCTCTTCTAAAGCAGATTTAATGGGGGGGGGGGGGGTAACAAAGGTAATAAAATCCCACTTAAGAGAAATAATACGATGAATACAGAGAACTTATTTACTAGGTGAACAACTTATAAGGGTTTAAACAAATAGATATCCCTTCATTCATGCACGCTCAGTTGGCCAACGTACTGTCGCACACACAGACGTACCGAATCTTGGATTCTGACCCTTCATAGGAATTACACAAAAACAGCACTAAACCTTGGCTTAGGTAAATGTATTTTCTTCCGTGTACAGCCCCAGATTAGCGGGTTGTTGAAGTTAACAAAGTGTCCCGAAATCGCTGGACGTTGAAGTCTAACGGTACTGTTTGGTTTATTTGATAAAGTTTTAAATGAATGGCACAGGCACTTTGCTAGGTGTGAGGGATGGTGTTGTTCCTAAGATTCGCACAGCTGGTGGTGATAACTTTCTTTTTGGCGTAATGTCACAGACTAAACACTGAGGTATATTTTCTTCAGGGGTTTGAAAAATCCAATGAAAAATACTTGACAGAAAGTGTTCAGGTAAATCTATGTTCTTTTTCACAATTTGAGTAGTAAGTAAAATGATTTCGACTCTCCAATGTTCTCCAGTTTATCTTTAAAAAAAAACTCTAAGAACCAGGAGTTTACAATAGTCTTTGGGTGTGCTTTGTTTCTGATAACTTCAGATAGCTGAATCTCACAGGATCGCCACAAAAATTAAATTGTAAAATGTTTATAAGTCGTTGACAGGACTCTGTGTATAATTAATTGCTGGGATGCGAGGTTTTGAATGATCATTCTGTATAAAAGATAAAACATGAAATGCGATGCAAATTATATTAAAATCTAACGCGCAATAAATTTACAGTTAGACTAATTTCTGCATTCGCGTCTACCATTAATAAATTCAAGAAAAGCTCCCCGCTTGTCTAATAGTTAAACGCACATCTATCTATACAGAACTAAACTAAATGAATTAGTTTATAAATTCCTTCGCGACTTTTAAAGGTTACTTTAGCATTTAAGCATCTATTATTTTTGGAAAAATTATAATAGATATTACGTTAAATTTACCACTGGAACTTTTGGGATGAGTTTATTTTAATAGATTTAAATAAACACAAAATCCAGTGAAATAAAATGAAAGCACTAGACCACTGATCACTTTAACAAATATATTATACCGTTTAAGCACAGAACACTCCAATATAGCCGAAAGATCTCTGAGGAGTCTAGCAGGATTCAGCTATAAGCTAGTGGTACTTTAAAAGCTCTGGTAAAACGAATGATAACGGCAGTTCCCAGAGGTCTGCATATATACTATTAGGAATGACAAATGAGGGGTCATGTTAGATTCTAACACCTTTCTTGATCTAGAGGTAAAAATCGAAATTCTCGCCGTCATGCTAACAGAGAGGCCGCTCCTGGCTTCCTGGTTGTTAACCGCTGCGCTTCTTCCGTTTCCTCGGACTTCCGACCGTTCTGTGGTTCGCATCGAGGTGCGAAATTCCTGCGAGACGCTGCTTCTAAGGACCATCGTGCCTTAGATCTATGTCGCTCCTACGTTTGATTCTGGCAACTCCTTTTAGGCAGGTACGAACGAAAGGTCTAGCAGAATGCTTGCTTATAATCGCTCTAAATAGCTCAAGAGGTAACAGTGGGTGTGGCTTAACCTATCCTAAGACACTGCGGTCTTCAGAAGGCATGGCAGATAACAGTCTGCATATTTAATAGCCAACGTGGTGAAAAGTTCGCTCTGCTTCAGTGAATACTTATGAGCCCACGTGTAGACTCCCACGATGTTATTGCGCATAGGTAATGAGCCAAGGTGGAAAAGGTTCGCTCTGGCGAAACAAAAAAGTTGGAACAAATGTTTGGGGGTACTGATGTTATGAAAAGCTAAAAGTCCTTTTAATCATCCATCAAATCAGGGAAACTTCACTTGTCAAACTAGACGTACGTCACAGTAGATAGTATTGTATAGTATAGAACATTATATAGTATTGTATTAGGATATGGCATAACTTCTTTAAGATAGTATGTAGGTTCATCTTTATGCACCATTTCATTACCATATTATTTTTATATGACTGTGTTTTGATAATGCACCATTTCATTACCATATTGTTCTTATACTACTGTGTTTTGATAGACGTTGAGCGGGTGTCGATTGTAATGATCATACTATTGTAACTTAACTTATCATTAAAATACATTTCGGTATTGTGCTTAAAAAAAAAAAAAAAAAAATGAAGACAAGAGAAAAGGTATTTTTTTTTTCTCTCTGACAGTGTAATGGTTTTTTTCTTTGCCCAGCGCTTGATTGTGCGCTAGGGGTAACTATGTATAGCGATACTAGTACATTGGAAAAATGTTTTTTCTGAGGTTGTGGTGTATTTTTTCCTTGCCCAGCGCTTGATTGTGCGCTTGGGGTAACTACGCATAGCGATATTATTAATTGATGTCTATAATAAGTTCATCATTGGTACTTTATAAGTTTATTAACTTGGTTATCATGCACATTATGTTATTTTTAAATGGTACCTAGTTATTTGTCTTTTGGTATAAATATGCATTGTTTAACTTATTGTTTACCATGATATATCATTGTCTGCTCATTCTTCTTGTACTTCATCTGGTCTTTTTACTTTTCATTTATGATGGCATAGCTAGTCTATACTTGACATACTTCATATTTATTTGAATTTGTTGATCTTTGTATGCTTATCTCATTATCTTTCTATACTTCATTTTTTTTTACTTTACATTTACTTCTATCCCTCTTTTGTTCTTTTTTGTTAACATGACTTAACATATGGTAATCCTTATGTGTAGATATTATGATTGCATCGACCTCAATTGTTTTTAATTTTTTGTTCGATGTAATTTTTCAACAACAAAAAAGGATCAAATCATTTTTTTCCGCGGGGGTCGGTGTAGTCTGTTAAGTCATAATTTAATTAAGGGGAGTTAAGTGTTAAAGACTGGAATGTACGGGGCGGATTTTTGTACACGCTAGTAAACACTACCTGCGTGATGAGATAATTTTTTATTTGAGGGGTTGTATGCGGAGTAATGTTGTAAAGTGTCACTCTGTAAAGAAGTGTGGTGTATTCTCTTTCTCTTGTAAAGCTCCACTATCAATCACTGTAGCATGTTGTTTGTGGTGCCACTACTGTATATGTCCATTGTAGTGTACAGAGTTGTTGAGATCAGGCATGCTCCAGTCTACCCAGCTGTAAATGGGTAACTCACCCTAGTCCTGAGTTAGGGAAGGCAAAGGCAACTGTAAGCAGTAGTTTCCCTCTAAGGCTCCAGGGGAAGCAGGCCCTAAACTTGGTCAATTCAACCGACGCAGGATGGTGTATATATGGAGTAGAAGTGTAGAGTGGGATTAACGCGAATGGTGTACTGTTCGTGTTCTGACCAATCTAATCACTCATTCACTTGTGTCTACAAGGCACCAATGCAGACTGCTGGAATCTTTGTTTACACAGTTTATTTAGACGCACACACTGGGACATAACGAGTAAATCATGGGTACAGGTTGACACATCAATTTGCAGGCATACATAGTTTATATCATATTATGAAACCACGATAAGGGGTTTCTATCAAAATTGAGATCTCCTTGCCACTGTCCGAATAATAAGATACATGCCCGTTCTTTGGACAGTGATTCAAAAATATGATGACAGGAATGTAACATGGCCGCCTTCCTGAGTTGTCGCTCACTCACTCACAGGAGGGTATATCTAAGCCAAAGTTAATTTGAAATGTATAAGAATAATTTCTTAAAGTTCCTCCAAACAGTTCTACAGTAATCCAGTTACTTCACGTAGACATAACTGCTATATGGAAGCCCGTCATCTTCGTCGATACAAACATGACCCTAGCGTTGCGAAGCACCAAAATTCCAGCTAGGTCTAACCGACATGAGATCATCAAAAATAGGGTCTGGAATTACCTGGAGTCCGAATCATACATGGTACCGTACATTAGGAGAGTCTCTAACACAAATTCCAGTAGAGACACAACCTCCTACAGAAGAAAAACCACTTCATAAATCATTTTTACTTAAGAATGTACCAGCCCTTGAAAATGCGTAACCGCCATTGTAAACGGTACCTCGGAACTCATCACGACTTGTCAAGACAACTCCTACTTCCGCTAGAGCGGCATAACAAGAATATAGTCCTGCCTACCCATCCAAAATATACAATATAGGACTGATTCTACTTGTACTAATAATATGTAATACATATGAATTCAGGCCATAAACATAATAAGCAAATTAATATATTTTCTGGCCCTAACAAATAAGTACGGACATGATTGCCATATCCATGCGCCGGATCAATATCAAGAAAGATTACTCCTATAATCAAAAGTGTGAATCAATCATTAATTATCTAGCTTCTCCATAGACAGCATTTTCATACAAAAATGAATGAACGTCTATATCTTTTCCATATTAAATAGCCATATCGATTTTTGTAATATGTGCGTCAAAATATGCACGCAACAGATTACCACACCCCTCGGGAAAAAAAATGGTACATTTTTTTTGAAATACATCTAGGAGCAACATACAATAGGCTCACAACGCACCAATAACAATGCGCAGATGATAAGCATAAGTTTTATGACCCTAGAGAAAATACTTCTCTAAGAACAACTGTATCAAAGTTGTATAACAGTTATGAATCATGTGGGCATCTAGACAAAATATCTGCCATCACATTTTCTGACCCACGGATAGCTCGCACCGAAAAATGAAATGGCTGCAGAGCAATCGCGTAACGCGTTGATCTCGCGCTCTTCAGATTTTTACTCTGAATAGCCGTAAGAGCTTTCTGGTCAGTTTCCACGATGAAATGCGCGCCAAGAAGAAATCTTTGCAGTTTAAATATTGACCAAACCATAGCCAATAATTCACGGTCTAGGACCGAGTAATTCTTCTCTGCGGCATTTAATTTACGAGAAATATACATCACAGGATGCAGAGTTCCAGAGTACTCTTGCATTAGTGCTGCTCCAATCCCGGTGGATGAAGCGTCACTACGAAGAATAAATGTCTTATCCTTAGAAGGCAATACTAGGATAGGTAAAGTAGAAAACATAGTTTTAACCTTATCCAAAGAGGATTGACATTCTTGAGTCCAATGGACTACATTAGGAGACCCTTTCTTTAGCAAGGAAGAAAGAGGTGACATAATGGAGGACAGATTCGGAATGAATCGTCCATAAAATTGTATTAGACCTAAGAGACTTCGCACTTGCTTTTTAGTCTTAGGAATAGAAATTTTAAGTATCTTACTTGTATTATGGTCTTCTGTTTTTAGGAACCCATGACCAACACGGTGTCCTAAGAAAGATATTTCGCTAAAACCAATACATGCTTTCGATGGTTTCGCTGTCAGGTTATGCTCGCGTAAGATAGACAATAGTTCATTTATCCCATTATAGTGATCGTTCCAAGTATCACTGAAAAGACAGATGTCATCAAGATACGCAATGACATCTGAGCGATGAGATAGGATTCGACGCATCATGCGTACGAATGTTGCAGGGGCGTTCATAAGACCGAAAGGCATGAAATTCCATTGGAATAGACCCCTAGGCGTCGAAAAAGCAGTCAACGGTTTGGCGTGTTCGGATAATGGAACTTGCCAATATCCCTTAGACAAATCGAGTTTAGTAAAGAAATGAGAATTCGATAGTCTCGTAAGTAGCTCTTCTAGTAAAGGCATAGGTTCAGCATCAAATTTCGTCACTTGGTTCAATTTGCGATAATCCACGCAAAGACGTATGTTATTGTCTTTTTTTTCGTACAATAACCATCGGCGAAGAATATGCTGATGTGGATGGTTCAATAATTTTTAACTCTATCATCTCATCCAACTCTTTCTCTACCTGTGCTTGAAAATGTATCGGGATAGGATACGGTGTGACTCTTATAGGACTATAGTCAGTAAGAATAATGTCATGTTGAATGACATCAGTTTGACCAGGAATGTCAGTAAGGACATCCTGAAATTGTTCTAACATAGTAGAAACTTGTTTCTGCTCTCCTGGAGATAATTCGGGAGAAATTGCAACATCTTTCCATGATTCATTAGAGTGAAGAGGAATCATTGGAAAAGGTAGATTTACATCCGAGAAACTCGTTTCCTCATCCTGTATTACTGACAGAGATGAGTACTGTCCATGTTGGACTGGAAAATCGTCCGTTACCTGGAAAACCGGTTGTAAATAATCCGGACGTTCATGGAATTCCGTGAGCATGTTGATGTGGAAGGTTTTACGCTTCCCGTCAATATCGACGATATAGTCAACATCGGAAACTTTTGATATTATATCGTACGGACCTTTCCAAGAAATAAGAAGTCTATTTTCCCTACAAGGTAGCAAGACGAATGCTTTGTCACCTGGACAAAGTTGTCGCAAGCATCTCTTTTTATTGGCTAATTCCCTTGCCTTCTGTTTCGTAAATTCAGAAGAAGCAGTTGCCAATTTTTATGCTTCAATAATCTTGTGTCTAAGTGCGATGACATATTCATAAGAGGATTTTGTGTCATCGACAATATTATCAGCAGTTATAAGATCATGAAGTAAGGACATAGGACCTCGCGGTTTCGAGGCAAAGACAAGTTCAAAGGGAGAAAATCCTGTATGTTCGTTGGCGACCTCTCTATATGCAAAGAGAGCCGCGGGTAAAACCCTATCCCAATCCTGAGGATGATCTTCTGTTATCTTACCTAGTAGGTTTTTCAGAGTTCTATTCAGGCGTTCCACCATCCCATTGGACATAGGATGATAAATACTACTCAGCGATCTCTCTATCTCAAGAGTCGACATTACTTGAGACATGGTATCCGATATGAGTTGGGTACCATGGTCGGATAATATTTCTGCTGGAAACCCCAGACGAGAAAATATTAGCCAAAGAGCATCTGCGACATCAGCAGTAGTTATGCTCTTTAGAGGAACAGCCTCCGGCCAACGTGTGCACATATCAACACACGTCAAAATAAATTGGTGTCCTCTAGCAGACTTTATCTTAAATGGACCAATGATGTCTATCGCCATTTTTTGAAATGGTCGAATGGGAATGTCTGCAGCCTGAATCGGTGCATCATGGCGTGGACCTCTGGATTTAATCTCTTGACATACTTTACAAGATCGACAATAGATTCGTATGTCCTTATTCACAGCAGGCCAAAAGAAAGATTCAAGAACTCTAGCTTTAGTACGGGAAAAACCCATATGTCCAGCACACTGCGAATCATGAGCGTGCTGTAAGATTTTAACTCTCATATTTTTAGGCACAAGGATTTGAGCATGAATGGACTTAGCGGAGTCTTGTACCATACGTACAAGTACGTCATTCTTCATCGTAATCCAAGATTTACGATTTGTATCCTTATTCGGATCACCTTTTGTTGCCAGAGTAAAGAATTTCTTTAGAGTAGGATCATCTTCCTGCTGTTTTATAAAGAAATCATGGGAAATCTCCAAGGGATCTTCTTGGATCTGCGCATCATTATCTTCAGAATGTGAAGATTGTGGCATATTAAGAGCTTGAGCCCTAGTGATTACTGTATTAGCAGATTGCATATTAACATTTTCCCAATTAGAAATTTGCTGTGGAGTGCATTCTTTCACTCCATGAATGCGACCGATGATAAGATCAGCGATCGGATTCGGCAAGAGACATGCTTGCACCTCTCCTGTAAAGAAAGGCGTAGCAATATTGATAATGGCAGTGGAGTACTTCTCCAATGTGCCACCAAATGTTACACATTTGACTACATTGCCTGTAGCTCGAGAAAGATTTACGAGTGATTGCCTCACTCCGATGGTAGTGCACCCCGAATCGAAAAGAATTGATACCGGAGTACCATCTATTAAGCCTCTATTGAAAACAAGAGCACCCCTTCCATTATGCGCGATTGACGCAGGGAGAGCTGGAAGCGGGTGACCGCAGCTTAAAGTAGAAACTGTGGTTGGATCGAATAATGTTTTGCATTGCGAACACTCAGATGCTCTAGCAAAATCGAAAGCGGAATTTGCTACACTATTGGAGTCTTTTTTTATCATTATTCTGATTACCGGCGTCGTGGAACTCCTGTTGTGCAGAGTTAGCCTGGTAATAAGATTTACCATGTCTTTTGTGTTGTGATCTACCTCGGTTATAATTGTCTCTATAGTTATTATTTCCTCTTTTATAACCCCTATTTGGGTTTGAATCATAATATTCATGATTATAATCATCACGCTCATTATACTGAGTATCCCTGTAATATTGGTTCTTTTCTCTCCATGAAGCACTTGGGTAGTTCCTATAGCTACTCCCCTTTCGAGAATGTCTAAAATTATGAGTACCCCTCGCGTGTCGAGGACTACCAGCCCGATTCCAGTTCTTCGAAGAAGAACCCTGATTTGAGTGGTTATCTTGGTTTTGATACTTATTCCAATTAACCTTTTTATCAAATTTATTTTTAGCTCCTTGGAATTTGTGTGAGTAATTCTGATTATATTCTGTTGCCGAAGCAACTGGTATACTCTCTTTAATATTAGAGTTACTAAGAATCATGTCAGGGTGTGCTGTGGCATACTGGTCACAATATTCTTCCATTTGCTTTAATGTACTAGGTTTACGCTCATGTAAGAACTCTAGGAATGATTTATTTACCGAAGACATGACCTTGTCTCTTAGCAATAAATCCGTAAGACCATCAAATGTTTTCTCTATTTTGGATAATTCAATCCATCGTGAAAGTGTAATTTGTGCTTTTGAGAAAATTCTGAGAATTCTACACCTACTTCCGGTCTCATTGTTTTAAACAAAAGACGATAACCTTCCTCAGGCAGCTGATATTTCTTTATCAGAGATGCCCTAATAGCATCATAATTATCCTTGTCGGCCTCTTCAACGAAATATAACTTACTCAGAGACTCCCCTTTTAGATTTTCAGACAACTGATTCACATACTGTGATTTGTCAACATTATGAGCTCGACAAGCCCGTTCAAATCTAGAAAGCCAAAATGTTATGTCATCACTGGCAGGGTTGAACGCTGGTACCTTGACCTTGTACACAAAGGGTTTACCATTACCACTAGATGCCTGATTAACATTACTCATACTTGTCAATTTTAATTTCTCTAACTCAAATTCATGTTCTCTTATTGCTTTTCTCTCTTCAGCTTCTCTATCTAATCTTCTTTGTTCTGCAGCAGCTTCTAATTTCATGTGTTCAGCTGCAGCAGCAGCTTCTAATTTCTTCTGTTCAGCTGCAGCAGCAGCTTCTATATTCTTCTGTTCTGCATCAAATCTCCTTTCCTTCACTTGCATCTGCAATTTCTTTAGATCAGCAGCAGCATCAGCTTCTTTTTCTAATCTTTTTTCTTCAGCCAGAGCTTTTCTCTCTTCAGCAGCAGCAGCAGCAGCTTTTCTGTCTTCAGCAGCAGCAGCAGCAGCTTTTCTGTCTTCAGCAGCAGCAGCAGCTTTTCTGTCTTCAGCTGCAGCAGCAGCTTTTCTCTCTTCAGCAGCAGCTTCTAATTTTTTTCTTCTATTTGAAGTTTTCTCTCCTCAGCCGCAGCTTTTCTTTCCTCAGCTTGCATCTGCAATCTGAAATTCTCAGCATCTATCTTCTTTTGTTCAACTTCTGCTTTCCATTTATTCTCATCTTTTTGTTTTTTCTCTTCTGATTTTAATGCAATAGCAAATTGAGCAGTTGTGTATTCTTCTAACTCTTTTCCAGTCTTATCAAGAGATTTTCCTTGTGCAATAAAGTAATCTAATGTAGACATCTTGTCTTCTTAAATCAGAAACCTGAAAAAGTAGATAAATTACCTTATTTCACTTTAATGGGAGACAAGTCTATATCATAGACTTAGTCTTAGTGAAAAACCTGTATGGTTATTTTGTTTATAATAACCAATGATAACTTGAGTACCTGTGGAAAACAATAACTGTATATCTCAAATACTGTGGGAGACAAGCCTTACAAAGGTCTTGTATACCTTAATGTAATCAAAAGTGTGAATCAATCATGAATTATCTAGTTTTACCATAGACAGCATTTTCATACACAAATGAATGAACGTCTATATCTTTTCCATATTAAATAGTGTTACGGTATATGATATTAACGCCGTCTGCTAAAGGTTACCAGACGTGCAATTGTAAAGGTTAAGACATTTAATATATTGCGATAGATGTTTCAATTACTGAACGCTTCATACACGATCGATTATGACGTGTATAGCGTTGTTTAGGACACAGTCGGTAACTAAGAAACCATACCCTTTTTACATTGACCGTCAAGCTGTTAAGACGCGTCTGACTTTCCTTCCAATGTTGGGCATGGTATTGCCATACAGATATATTTTATGCAAGTACGGACATGGGTCAGTCCATTGCTATTACGAAGATTTGAAATGATTAAAGGTCAGTACGAAAGTGAAAATTAAGGAAGGATGAATTACAGTCCATAGTATTTGATTTTGCCAGACTCATAGACTCACTGTCGGCCGTTGGAAAACCCCAACCGCGCGTGCATACAGCTATGACAATCTGCATACAGTAATTTGATTATTGGACAAGGACTGATAGGATATCTACATATATATGCCATATATTTTCAAGTTATAATATGTACTTTTGTGATCAACATGCATGAATCGTCTTGACGTGTAAACTGTATTAAATATTTGTGGACTCAATGAACCGACTTATCAAGTCAATGGAATTACAAGTTCAATATAATTGCAACTTTCAAATGTTTGCTCACACGTTTTCTACCCCACCCTGCATTCGCGTAAAGCAACACCAATTGACACGATGAAAATATTGAATGAAACCATATAAGAACTCAACTAACATGGCCAGAATTTATAACCACTTTATTGACATTATATGGAACATTGTTGTCAAATTGAATGTTCCAGAACAACAGAGAAGATCGCCTTCAACAGATGGTGTCCATTGATTGGGGATCGAAAAAAAAAAAAAAAAATTCGGAAATTAACAATTGTTTACATTTGAAGGACGATCACATGATGTGCTGAATTATGACCTATGACGCAGTACTCAGTATAATCCCTAACAACGTGACGTCACCAAAGTTCGTGTACATGCCATAAGTTGACAGCAGCAAGCCTAGTTTCTACGGAGAAAAAAATAACAAAGTCAACGAATAAACCCTGTATATGCATCAAGAGCAAACAGTCAGACACACTTCTACACCGTTGGTGCATACCGTCATCGACAGGAGTCCGAACTGAGCACAAAAGATAAGTCATTTAGGTGTGACCTTTGTCGGTCGATAAATAACAGTGCTGAGTCCATTTTGCTTTGATCAGGCATGTCTATGTATTTTCATGTATATATATGTTAAATTTGTTTTCCATCGTATGTATTTGTTGTTAATTCGTGGGAGGTAGGGAGGATGAACTGAAATTAAATTCTGCGGCTCTCACGATGCCTGAATTAATTTCGGTCGTTTCTTAGGGCAGTTAAACGATTGCACCTTTGGAAACCCCATTGAGGTTTGACATTGGACTTGTTGTCCAAATCTGCTATCGTTTGACGATTTTGCGTTAGCTGTACTGTCCCGTAGATAATTGGTGTATTTTATTCGCATTCAGTTAATAATTTTATTCAGTTCTGTACCATGTTCGTTACTATTTCGTCCATTCTCCTCTGACTATCATTTATTTTATGATTGTTAATTTTCGTCCGTTATGAGTCCTGTGACGTCATCATTTTTCGCAGTCATTTTTTTTTGTGTGTACCTTGAATATTCAGTTGACCTCCGGTCAGACCTTGCCCTTCATTTGGTCTGTGACATTTCCGCTTATTTTATTTAGTTCATAAATTCATTTTTAATTGTGAAAATGTCTTGTTTGCGTCTTAACATTGTTTGTACCCTTTAGTTGCATCATTGCTTGTCTGTCCTCATAATATATATTAATATTACATTAATAATATGCTATTATATGCAATAATACACTTGTAATTTAATTTAATTAATTTTTTCTGAAATTTAAGGTTAATATGGGACATTGCATAATTATGCAGTGATAGTCCAAGAAAGTAGCACTACAATTTATCATAGATGCCTAGGGCATAATAATATAATATATATATATTGACAAAATAAATAATCTTATAGCTACCTTTGAGGTAATAGACCCATTGTATATTATTTAATATACTTTTCTGGTACTAAGAGAGTGACTTAGTACATTGAACAATATAATTACTAGGAATTATACCCAACATTATTGGATATTGAGATTAATTGTGTGATATAATTACATTATATTTAACAGATATCATAACTATTTATGATATAGTATTATTTAGATACAATATTGTTACAAAATATTGTCTATTAGTTGAACTTAGACATTAAGTTCAGTACTATTGTGATTACTTATATTGAATATTTCTAAGTTGAGTAAGTATAATAATTACTCTGAAGCTACTATTGACTATTTTAATCAGTAATTATCAATAATTACTTACAGATAAAAGTCAAAATGCTTACTATAGACCATTTCGTTAAGATTGGTCGTGAATATGGTTATAAATCTCAAGAACTTCGTCAGTTTGCTGAATCAGAACTGGAAAAATATGAAAGAAAAGAAGAAGAGAAAAAAGCTGCATTAAAGAAAGAGGAAGAAGAGAAAAAAGCTGCATTAAAGAAAGAGGAAGCAGAACTTGAGATGAAGCAAATTGCCAAGGAAAATAGACTGAGAGAGATTGCTCAACGTGAAAGAAAAGAGCAAAGAACAATCGCCAAACAGGAAGAAGAGAATAAATTGAAACGAGAGGAAATTATTTTACAACAAGAAATGGAATTGGCGCGTATTAAATTGGAGACAGCAAGATTACAAGCACAAAGTGCTGATGCAAACCAGAATAATAACGCACAAAATGGATCATCATCCAGCCAACCTAAACACTTCTACAACTTTAAATTACCCATTTTCAACTTGAACGTCGACGACCTTTCATCGTTCCTGGCACGTTTTGAACAGACTTGCAAATCTAACCATTTGCCTGAAGAGTCATGGGTACTCAAATTAAATGAATTCTTGGTTGGAGAACCACTGACAGCTTCTCAAAATGCTGACCCATCAATAGCTAATAACTACGGTGCTATTAAGTCCTTGCTTTTACGAAGGTTTCACCTGGACGAGGAACACTGTAGGTTGAAATTTAAGGGACTTTTACCTGAATCTCCAAAGGATTTTGCAGGATTCATTGCGAACATACGCAATACATTTAATAGATGGGTTGAACTGGCAGAAGTCAACAAATCATACGACAAATTAGTTGATTTACTACTGCGGGATAAGGTATTATCTTCAGTTAGCCAGCCATTTTTTGCATATTTGCAGGAGCGTAAACCAGGTACCATGGACGAGTTAGAAAAAATTTCTTTAAACTACTGTTCGGCACACCCGAATGCAACCATTTCTAACTCCTCATTAAGAGAACCTCTACCTGTGGCGTCTAATATGGCCTACAATCATAATAGCAAACAAAGACATCACAGTGTAGACAGAAGCAGGTTCCAAAGAAATCACAATGTTAACTTTCAGAAGGGACATAATAATGATTTCAACAATAAAAATGAGTTCAACAGAGGTAGATCACGAGATAGAAATTATTCACCTCAAACAAACTACCACAATAGTCAACATAACACTCATTATAATCGATCACATACTCCCAATAATAATAATAACTGGAATGGTAATAATCATGGCTCGAGACATCGAGATAATAGTTGCTATAGAGGACGACGAGATAATTCTAACAATTATACTCGGAATCGATCTCATTCTCGGGGATCATCTCATTACAACCATAATACAGGGGCGGCAGTTACAAATAATACTACCCCTATAGCTCAGGTCCCACTTGACAATAATACAACACAGTCTTCTGCTGCATGTTTTGCTATTAATTATAATGTGGCAAATAGTTGCCAGCAATGCAATCTTATTTTTCAGAAGGCGAAAGAAACAGTGCTCAACTGCGGACATATTATACCACAGGTAGGTCTTGCAGTCAACGATGGAACAGGCCTACTAATTTTTAACAGGGGATTAGTTAATGGATCCGTCGTCTCAGTGTTGAGGGATTCGGGATCCACAACGATTGGTGTACGACAGTCGCTGGTACATCCTAGCTGTGCAACAGGGGAATATGTCCGTTGCATGACTTTTGGTGGAACAATAGAGTTTTACCCCACAGCTTTATTCATGTTAACACTCCTTTCTTCACAGGGAACGTAAAAGTATGTATGCTAAAAAAGCCTATAGCTGATTTGATGGTCGGTCGTATACACGGCAGTAAAGATTGTACTCCAGATGAGATTATAGAATGGGAGAAACATAACCTATGCACTGGAAACGCCGTGACGACTAGAGCGCAGACTCAACTCATGGAGAAAGTTGATGATAATAAAATGGATGCAGACAACCAAGAGGAATTTGTAGTCAATTCACCTATTGACAGGGAAACATTTGCAACCAAACAAAAAGAGGATAAATCTTTAAAAAAAATTTTTAAATTGGTTGATAAAGTTGACAATCTATCCTCAGGTAATAATAACAAACATTGTTTTGTTATTAAAAATGACATATTGATTAGATGTTTTAATGACAAATCACAAATGAAACAACAAGTTATGGTCCCGTATACTTTTAGACGGTACATCCTTCAACATGCACATGACTCACATTGTGCTGGACATATGGGATATACTCGAACACGATCTCGAGTACTGTCTTCATTCTTTTGGCCAGGGGTGTCAAGAGATATTTCGCAGTATGTACGTTCCTGTACTACATGCCAAGAAGTGAAAGCACGTGGAGCTTTTCACACGGCGCCTATTCAGGCTTGCGATATCTCAGTGAGACCTTTTGACAAGATGGCAATAGACATTATTGGTCCATTGCTACCATCGGCCAGAGGACATAGATTCGTCCTTACGTGCATTGATTTGTGCACACGATGGCCAGAAGCTATCCCATTAAAGACCACCACTACCACAGATGTAGCTGATGCACTACATCTCATCTTTTCTAGAATAGGGTTTCCTAGAAAACTTTTATCAGACCATGGGTCACAGTTTATATCTGACACCATGAAGGAAGTCATGAAAACTTGGGACATTGATAGGAATTTAAGTAGTATTTATCATCCGATGAGTAATGGTGCGGTTGAAAGACTTAACCGTACACTTAAACAACTACTACATAAGGTTACTGCTAAGCACCCTCATGACTGGGACAGAGCACTCCCAGCTGTTCTATTTGCTTATCGGGAGGTACCGCATGAACAAACTGGCTTCTCTCCCTTTGAATTAGTTTTTGGTGCTCCCCCAAGAGGTCCTATGGGACTAATAAAAGACTTATTAATTGACGAGGAGATGACTCAGGACACTCAGTCATCTTACGAGTACGTGATTAATCTTCGGAAGAACATTATTGAGTCTTGCCAGTTGGCAACAGCTTCTTCTGAGGCTGCAAAAGCTAAGGCTCGATCTCTACAAAATAGGTCTCGACGATTACGCCAATTATTCCCAGGCGACGAAGCTTATGTGTTACTTCCTCACAATAACAATAAATTATTGATATCTTGGAATGGTCCTTACAAAGTCATTGATAAAATTTCCGACGTTGATTACGTCTTAGATATCAAGGGACACAAAAAGATATTTCATATTAACATGCTCAAGCAATTTCATACACGTCCTGAACACTTACAGTCAATTTTTCATGAACTAGATGACAACACAGTATCCACTTGTCATTATTCTAACTTATCTGTCATCCAGGAAGAAGAATCTTTTTTTCCTGAGGTACAGTTACCGTTACCTGTACCAGTAGTTCAACCTACTGAATCTTGGCGGGATGTAACCATCTCTTCAACGGTTACACCGCAACAGCGTCTACAGATTGCTAATCTATTACAATCTTATCCAGATGTGTTGACCGACGTTCCGGGTCGCACATCGGCTATCAGTCATGACATTACTCTCAATGACGATACACCTATTCGTGTACATCCCTATTCTGTTCCTTTACATTTCCTTGCTAAAACTACTAAGGAACTTGAACAGATGTTGTCTCTCGGAATCATTGAGACTAGTAATTCGCCATTCTCTTCTCCATTAGTGATTGTCCGGAAGAAGGACAATAACATCAGACTATGTGTTGATTATAGAAAATTAAATGCTAAGACTATAGTTGACAGCGAACCACATCCACTTATTGACGACTTACTACCACGTCTATCCAACGCAACTATATTTAGTAAGATAGACTTAACTAAAGGTTATTGGCAGATACCACTGACCGAAAAGGCTAAGTACTACACAGCATTTTCCACTCCACAAGGTCTATACCAGTGGAATGTGATGCCTTTTGGGCTTGTTAATGCGCCAGCTACCTTCATTCGCCTGATGCGACAAATTTTATCAGGTAGACCAGACGTTATTACATATATTGACGACATATGCTTGTTTAGTTCGTCGTTTGAGGAACATGTTTCTGGACTTAGATATGTTTTTGACACTCTAAGGAATTATCATCTAACTGCTAAACCTACAAAGGTGCAAATCGCGTGTAATGAGATAACCTTTTTGGGACATATCATTGGATCGGGATATATCCGAACGTTACCTAGTACAGTCTCCAAAATTCTAAACATAGCAGTTCCTCAGACGAAGAAACAGGTCAGGAGTTTGTTAGGACTTGTTCAATATTACAGTAGATTCATACCAAACTTGTCATCCATCACGGCTGTATTGTCTTCATTGTTAAAAAAAGATATGCCGGTGAAGGTGACATGGACTGGTACATGCAATGAAACTTTCAACAAAATTATAAATTTGTTCTCGCATGAACCAATTTTAAGACTTCCCGATGCTTCCAAAAGATTTTTCTTACGAACAGATGCTAGTAACTACGGCATTGGTGCATGCCTGCTCCAGAACCATGATGGCATTCTACATCCCACCTTATACATATCAAGAAAGCTGAAGCCGGCAGAAACGAAGTATTCAACAGTCGACAAGGAACTTTTATCTTTGATCTGGGCAATAACGAAGCTTGAAAAATTCCTGCTCGGTGCTCCCTTCACCATACAGACGGACCAACGTGCTGTAGCAGCCTTGCGTCGATCAAATCATACAAGCCAGAAGCTTGCCAGATATTCAATCATCCTACAGCCATTCGAGTTCTCCATTGAACACATACCTGGCACTGAAAATTGTGTGGCAGATGCATTGTCACGTAATCCTATTGACGACGAATAATCAATATTGACACTCTTAAACTACATCAATCAGAACTACGTTGGATTGAACGAAGTATCAACTATAAGAGAACTAACCTTGCCTTCAATTTAAACTTTATATATACTATATGCATCACAGAATTGAACTACAAGACAATCAAGGTATATATACTTACATTTGAACTTCGTCTAACGTCCATACACGATATATAAATACCGTTGAACAATCATGGAATAATATCTGACGACAAGTCGAACTTATTATCCTATGGACTCTTAATTCTTGGATGCAGTGATAAATGACATTTCTTTCCAACGTAAACGTTTGAACATTTTTGCCTAAAAAAATTCATCAGAATCAAGACTACGGATGGATCATCATATCCTATACTAATTAATTAGTTAACTTAACTTCTTAATTGAATTATTATCAATAAAATGAAATGTGAGAAAAAAATGAAATGAAAGAACAAAAAAAAAGAGAACGAAATACTAAAAGAAGAAATTATGAAAAGAGAAAATAAATCTCACACAAGTATTAGATTAATAATTTTTTTTTTAATGTACCTATACATTATTTAGTTAGTTAAATTAGATAGTTATTATTCACTAACACTTAACACACACAATTAAGTTAAAACTTATATTCGAATTTCTTTCTATTTCTTCTCACTTATTTTGTCTTTTTCTTCTCTCATAACATCGCGTTACATTAGAACCTTAATAATTTAACTCTTAATTTAATTAATTAATTTAATTTTAATTAGTCAAATTAATTCCTATATGACATACTAATACGAGACAAATAGTTAGTTGACACGACCGCAACACGGTTCTACTCAGAACATCGTCGGCCATATGTCACAATTGTGTTAAATTTTTTTGAAAAATTGTTAAGTCGGATAGATATTGAAAAAAAATCGATAGATTTTTTTTCCCCGGTGTACAGGGAATTGTTACGGTATATGATATTAACGCCGTCTGCTAAAGGTTACCAGACGTGCAATTGTAAAGGTTAAGACATTTAATATATTGCGATAGATGTTTCAATTACTGAACGCTTCATACACGATCGATTATGACGTGTATAGCGTTGTTTAGGACACAGTCGGTAACTAAGAAACCATACCCTTTTTACATTGACCGTCAAGCTGTTAAGACGCGTCTGACTTTCCTTCCAATGTTGGGCATGGTATTGCCATACAGATATATTTTATGCAAGTACGGACATGGGTCAGTCCATTGCTATTACGAAGATTTGAAATGATTAAAGGTCAGTACGAAAGTGAAAATTAAGGAAGGATGAATTACAGTCCATAGTATTTGATTTTGCCAGACTCATAGACTCACTGTCGGCCGTTGGAAAACCCCAACCGCGCGTGCATACAGCTATGACAATCTGCATACAGTAATTTGATTATTGGACAAGGACTGATAGGATATCTACATATATATGCCATATATTTTCAAGTTATAATATGTACTTTTGTGATCAACATGCATGAATCGTCTTGACGTGTAAACTGTATTAAATATTTGTGGACTCAATGAACCGACTTATCAAGTCAATGGAATTACAAGTTCAATATAATTGCAACTTTCAAATGTTTGCTCACACGTTTTCTACCCCACCCTGCATTCGCGTAAAGCAACACCAATTGACACGATGAAAATATTGAATGAAACCATATAAGAACTCAACTAACATGGCCAGAATTTATAACCACTTTATTGACATTATATGGAACATTGTTGTCAAATTGAATGTTCCAGAACAACAGAGAAGATCGCCTTCAACAAATAGCCATATCGATTTTTGTAATATGTGCGTCAAAATATGCACGCAACAAATGTTTAAACTGTTACCTGACTAGTTGTTACTTTGTTTAAAGATAGGATAAAGAAACTGGTCGAATGTTCTACGAATTGGTTTGGGGGGAAAGGCGGATGAATTCAGCTCACATCTCAAGCTGCGAGTTCGCGCTTGAATGAATTTTTACAGAGCTGTTTTGAGCAGCATTTATTTCGTGACAGTACGTTTTCTGGCAGAGCTTGGGAATGGACGTGATCCATTTCGCTAGTGTGTTCCAGAATATATTTTTGTGAAAGGAATATTTGATAATTCCTGTGATGTCTACGTGACTGTGTAGTGAATAAACAGTGTATAACGTTATCAGGAGTTTCAACGTTCCTGACTCCTATGTTTGTTGTGGTGTGTGGCTCCAGTCTGTTCAGGTATGCCAGAACCGTTTTACATTCACGTATGTTATGATTTACATAGTCACACACCTGTTAGCCATCCATAAGCCCGACCTATGCTGATCGCCATTCATCAGCAAAACTATATATTAACTTTGTCCAGCCATCCCGCCTGCAGAAGGTGTTACAGTAATACACAGCTGTAACACGCGTATATGTGTGACACATACGAAGGGTGCCAACGAAATCCTCAAAACCACGCTGGAAGAATCGACATCTCCACACAAGGGGCCGATGACCACAGTTTCCCCAGCTGAAGGTGATTGATACCGGATGAAAATGTTGATACTGCATAGGTTGATCGTGCTGTAATATGAAGCGAATGCGTGACATGAAAGTTCGTCAAGGTGGACATCTTTGTAGCAGTGCAGATTTGTATCACAACATGTAACATACAAGAGTGTGTGTGGCATTCATCGCATTGAAAGGTGTAGATGTAGGGTTGATGGAACCATATGTTGTACGTGTTACAGGTATGGAGTCAAAAATGTAGGTGAACAGCTGTATACGTTTTTTTTCACCATATATTATAGTCACAGCAACAAGACGTAGACAAATCCATGTAAGCATGACACAGGAACATGGCGGATATGAAGACAGTTCACTACAATTGCATGTACATAAGTTCCGGTAAATATATGATTATCAAAGTGTTGCTAACTCCAACTTATCTCTCATTCCACAACTAGCAGAAAAACACCACATTACAGACCGGGTAAATAACTGTGTAAATATCCGACAGTTTCATTCTGACTCTTCTTAAGTCGACCCCCAAACATGGCGGGCGACGAAAATAGCATAGTCCATCCATCTAATCGGACGTATCGAAGATAGGCTGTCCTTTCGAAGATAGTCTTATATAACTCCCTCGTACCTCAGGCGAGTTTTCATTGCCAAAGTTATAATAGCAATAACTTGTAATTCATCTGGTCTTCCACTCCAGATAATTATATATTAGGCCTCTATATAACTATGTGGATTCCTCATGTGTAGACATAAGTGTCTAAGGGCGGGTTTTAAAATAACTCTGTGTGTAAATCTAAACCTAACGGTCTTAGATGGCTCCAACGAGTATAACAAGTAGAATACTCTGCCTTCCAACTTTTCGTGAGCTCTCGTCACCGGTTGACTCAAAATATGATCCTTACAAAGGAAGTGTGAAAGTTTCGTTTTTTACCTTGCTTCGAATTCCTAACACAACTTAGAAGCAACTGTCGTCTTCCTGACGAACAGAAATAACACAGGGGACTTTAAATAACAGTGGAAGAGTTTCCATCCCCAGAGGCAATGCAGAGAAGTAGCCAGACATTTCGTCTGACGGACCCAGTTCAACAAAGCGGCCTCCCGCACAGGAAATCTTCTTCAAACTCTCTCTAGTTCGGGCATGCGCTGTTCGCATCACCTCTGACCTAAGCAGTCAGCTGGTATAACCTTTAAGAGGAGTAACTACATATTTACTTTCCCTCAAAGCAAAAAATGAGTATTCGCCATTAGATTAGGGTTCTAACGAAAAATACATTAAACCCAAAATCTTATTCAAAATATTTTCAAACATAACAAGTATACAGACCGACTACAATACCAGTTATGAGAACTGCACGTAACAGTCTTACCACACCTCCCGGAAAAAAAATGAAACACATTTTTAAAAAAATACATCTAGGAGCAACATCCAATAGGCTCACAACGCATGAATAATGCGCAGATGAAAAGTATAAATAATAAATATAACGCCAAATGTGAGGCTAAGACGACATATGGAGCGACTGGTGAGAAAATATACCTCATAATCTGAGAGAAAGCGTTTCTCTAAGTATAAATGTTTCCAGAGAGGTGTCACCAACTTATACTACAATACTGGCAATGACACAATGCATACAATAATTTCAATCACAATTTCATATTAAGTATATTAAGTTCATTATTAACAAAGAAGAAAAATTATCAAAGAACAGCGGTGAATATACATCAATGAACCCCTAAGTAGTGATACAATCACTATATTACAAATTACAAATGTGTACCTAACTTGATATAGAAAGAAACTATTATAGACTTAGACGTATTAGGAAGTCCAAGACATAAAAGTTAGGTGGAATCATGTGAACATCTAGACAAAATGTCTGCCATCACATTATCTGATCCACGGATAGCTCGCACCGAGAAATGATAAGGTTGAAGAGCAATTGCATATCGAGTAGACCTCGAGCTCTTCAAATTCTTACTTTGTATAGCCGTAAGAGCTTTCTGGTCGGTTTCTACTATGAAATGTGCGCCTAGAAGGAATCTTCGTAGTTTGAGAATTGACCAGACCATAGCCAACAGTTCACGGTCTAAAACCGAGTAATTCCTTTCTGCAGGATTAAGTTTTCTGGAGATATACATTACAGGATGCAGAGTTCCAGAGTACTCTTGCATTAGTGCCGCTGCAATCCCAGTGGATAAAGTGTCACTACGAAGAAAAAATGTCTTATCTTTAGTAGGTAACACTAAAATAGGTGGTGTTGAAAACATAGTTTTGATCTTATCCAGCGAGGATTGGCATTCCTGAGACCAGTGAACCATATTAGGAGACCCTTTCTTTAGTAGTGTAGAATGAGGTGCCATGATAGAGGACAGATTCGGAATGAATCGTCCATAAAATTGTATAAGACCTAAGAGACTTCGCACTTGCTTTTTAGTCTTAGGAATAGAGATGTTAAGTATCTTAGTGATATTATGGTCCTCTGTCTTTAGGAAACCATGACCGACTCGATGGCCTAGGAAAGAAATTTCGCTAAAACCGATGCAGGCTTTAGAGGGTTTCGCTGTCAGGTTATGCTCGCGTAAAGTAGACAGTAATTCAACTAACCCCGAATAGTGATCTTCCCAAGTATCGCTGAAAAGACAGATGTCGTCTAGGTACGCAATGACATCTGACCGATAAGATAGGATTCGACGCATCATGCGTACGAATGTAGCTGGGGCGTTCATAAGGCCGATAGGCATGAAATTCCATTGGAAAAGGCCCCTAGGTGTAGAAAAAGCCGTAAGAGGTTTGACGCGTTCAGATAAAGGAACTTGCCAATATCCTTTAGACAAGTCAAGTTTAGTGAAAAAATGAGATTTAGAAAGCCTAGTAAGTAGCTCTTCTAGTAAAGGCATAGGTTCAGCATCGAACTTCGTAACTTGATTCAATTTGCGATAGTCAACGCAAAGACGTATGTTATTGTCTTTTTTCCGAACAATAACCATCGGCGAAGAATATGCAGAAGTGGATGGTTCAATTATTTTTAAATCTATCATCTCATCCAACTCTTTCTCAACCTGTGCTTGAAAATGTATAGGGATAGGATAAGATCTGACCCTAATAGGATTATGGTCAGTTAGAATAATGTCATGTTCAATGACATGAGTTTGTCCAGGGATGTCAGTAAGGACATCCTGAAATGTTTGTAACATAGCTGTTGCGGCTGCTTCATGGTGCGATTTTTATCAGGGCAACTTATTATTAGTGCCAGGGTTTTGTCACACCATGTTGTACCTCACCTGAACGCAAGAAATATATGAAAGCGGTCGCGGTGAGATGAGTATCTAGGTATGATGCAGAGAGATTGATGTGACGTCATACCGTCAAGATGTGTGTCTAAAATGGCTTGTGTATCAGCCAGTATATTTGTATGTATTCATGAAATATTTCTGGAAAAGTGGTAAGCTATGTGCTTTAAATGAGAGGCATGAGAATATGCCAGGAGTATAGTTGAAGTCAGTACGGGACGGTGGTTCCCAATACAAAGAAGTGTGTTGAAAATATAATTGAACAGTATTATAACGGGAGGACTCATTCCCCGAAGTTTAAGGAGTGGAAGTTATGATGTATAAATATTAAACATACCAGGACGCTCAAATCCCCCGATGTTGTTGGAAAAGGATGTAAAGAATATTTGATATGCTGGGAGGCTAAATACCCCGATGCTAAATTGAATCATGGAATGATATTATAAAAGTATCAACTAGGGAAAAGTTGAGTGACATTGTATACAAGCGAACCAAGATAGTGGTAGACTGAAAGTTAGAGGGAGTATTCATGCCATACTCGTGATTTTGACGTTTTGTGAATTCGTACTTATTGTGTATTAAACTGTTTGCCAAATCGTCTAAGTCGAGAGGTTCGTTCAATCATTCAAGGTTCAGTTAACCAGTTGATAGCCTTATTCAGTAATTGAGAATTGACAGAAGGAGGTAGCTAAAAAGATTGACTTCCAGAATAATTGACAATGTAAACCAAATTAAAAAAATAAAAGTACTTCCACAGCTTTATTAAAACGAATGGATCCTAGACAACAAACGAGAGAATTCGGGCAATTTTTCTATCCCTTAACAGCAGGAAAATAAACTGGGGGCTGTCGTCCGTTTTTCTTTCTTCTTTCAAAAATGAAATCAACTGAGGCTGGACTACTACACGGAACTTCTACGCAGGACTTTTAACAGTTGAAGAACTATACGAATATAAAGTGTCGATGGAAACTGTACATTCACTGAATTTCACAATTGAAGATGACATGTAACGGTTGCTCCATGTAGATGCATCAAAGATCGTTGGTCTGACCTTGAGGACTGTCAAGATTCAACGCTTCGACATCATATTGATTCGGTTTGAACTTTACAACTCTACATTCAAGATTTTAAATACTAGCAGCACGCAATTTTCGAAGTTGAAAGATAAATGACAATCTGGCAAATTTTACTCAATGACGTCATCAAAGCCGGAAAACTTGCAAACGGACGTTCGCAGAAATGGGAATCAAGAGATAGTTTCGTCAATTTATGGAGTCCTGAAGTTGAGGTGTGGCACAAACACACTGATTCCGTATCTGGAGAGGTTCTGAGATACAAGAAAGATAAGTAGAGTTGTAAATTGTCTAATGCGTGACGGTATTTGACCATTTCGAACACGTTTGCCAGTCAACATCCAGTCCTATACACGTTATGTCATCTGCATGTCTATTTGTATAAAGTAAATGCTCGCTATTTGTAAATTTTCTTCGGAAATTTTGCAAATGACGATATCCTATTAGGTTATTAGTTGTTGGTTGTCCAGTCAAAGAAAATAACAGTGGAATTTTAGTCTTTGACTGCATAACAGACATCATTATTTGTTTAGATTGTTCCGTCAAGTCTACGTTATATATTTTCATTCATTAATTTACGTAATTGGGTCACGTGTCTGCACAGCTGTTTTTTCTATCACTCTTGTCTCCGTGTAAAATTTGACGATTTGCTGTTTTTGTTCGTGATTTTCTGTCTTGTTTATTTTACAAGTAATTATTCAAATTTGTAGTTGCTTGTCAACATGTCTTTGTTTATTTTATTTCCTTTATATTTGTCGAGTAATGTTCTGTAATTCGACATGTTACTTATTATCATTATCATTGACCTGTGCCATTCTTTTTCATTGTGCTCGTCTCTCATTCTTGGTATGTTCATTCCTTCATAAGGTATAAATTTAGCCAACAACATAATTTATTGTAATTAATTAATTGATATTAAGGGGAGATTTGACACTTGTTGATTCGAATCAGAACACAAGATGTCGTCATTGTCAGAGTTTGTTGACATAGGTTTGCGTTTACGCAAATCTGCAGCTGAGCTAGAGGCTTATGCTGAGAAAAACTATCATGACTATTTGGAACGTATGGAACGGAAGGAGCAACGAGATTTAAAGAAGCAGGAGCTTGATCAGGCAAGGGAATTGGAAGAGAAAAGACTTGCTCAAGCAAAAAAATTTAAGGAACTGGAAGAGAAGAAATTGGCTCAACAGGAAGTCGCAAAGAAACAGGAAATGGAACTGGAAGAGAAGAAATTGGCTCAACAGGAAGTCGCAAAGAAACAGGAAATGGAACTGGAAGAGAAGAAATTGATTGAACAGGAGGCTGTTAGAGAGTTGGAAAGGGCAAAAATGGTTCAAAAACAAAAAGAACAAGAAGCCACTCGTAGAGATCAAGAAGCATCTAGAGAGCTAGAACGGCAGAAAATGGAACTACATAGGTTGGAACTTCTTCAGCTGGATCAAGCACACAAAAATGCTATTGAACTTCAGTCATTGAAATTACAGGCTGATAAAGAAAAAGAGATTGAGATTGCAAAGATTAATGCACAACATACTGGTGCTAATCCACAAGGTTCTCAGGGTAATAATTTTAATATCCAAAAATTAAATTTGCCAAATTTTGATGATAAACGGGACTGCATGGACTCGTTTATTATGAGATTTAAAATGAGGGCTATAGATTTGAAGATCCCAAAAGATAGGTGGCCTATTATCTTTTCAGACTACCTAACAGGGGAAGCAATGCGTTGTTTTATGTCAATTGATGAAACAAGTCGATCCGATTTCGATATTGTTGCCAATACATTAATGGCAAAATTTCAGCTCACTGAGGAGGGTTTTCGATCCAGATTTCATTCTGCAGTTCCGTCCAAGAATGCAGATTTTGGAGAGTTCATCTCTTCTATTAAATTGTACTTGGGCCGCTGGATAGATTTATCGAGTATCAATAAATCTTTTGATGAATTATTTGACCTAATGCTCAGGGATAAAGTTTTATCTACCTGTGGCGCAGATTTTGTTAGTTTTTTGCAGGAGAGAAAGCCAAAATCTATCAATGAGTGTCAAGAATTGGGGAGAAACTACATGTCTGCACATCCAAACAAGGAAATGCGTAGTGTTTCCTTTGATAATGCATTACCTGTATGTGTATCGTACCACGACGGAAGAGTGGGTGACCACCGTTCTTGCCCAAGGAGTACAGAGGACAGATATAGGAGTGATTATCGATCTTCCTTTCGAATACGGTACAATTTTCCTCGTCGTCAGTCACCATCTCACTTCGGTGGGTTAAGATATTCTAATTACTCTAACCGAGGTCGTGGACAACACTACGGTAATAGCAGTGATGATATACATCACAGATTTGATAGAAGAAATTCAGGTGAACGCTTCAATGGAAATGGTAGGTGTAATTTTAATGGGGTAAACAATAAGCACGGCAAACAATGCAATCACAAACCTGATCACAAAAATGATTGTAAACTGGCAAAAGGGAAAGCAGACCATGCTAACGTCTGTACCCAACTTTGTGATCATGATAGCCATGTTGAACAGGCTAATGCATGCATTGTACGCTCAAGCAAAGATAACAATTGCACTGAGTGTAATACACTTTATGAGCCAGGTGCTAAAACTAGACTTTTGTGTGGCCATATTTTACCAGCGATGTCTGTCTGCGATTTTATTGGTCGCCTTACATTATACAAAGGTTTTATAGGTGACAGACCAGCCACCATTCTTCGTGACACGGGATGTACGATTGTCGGGATACGGAAATCGTTGCTAGATAAATCATCATTTACAGGAAAGTCACTGAAATGTGTTACTTTTGGAGGTAACATTGAATGGTTTCCCATGGCAAAGGCGGAGATCGACACACCATTTTATTCAGGGACTGTACTCGTGTGTGGTTTGGAGAACCCTGTAAGTGACGTGATACTTGGTAACATTCCAGGTGTAAAAGACTGTTCACCTGAGGAAATTACCGAGTGGGTCAACAAGCACCCATTGATAGCGAATGCGGTCACTACAAGAGCTCAGCATGAAGCAAGCATTTTGACCGATGCATCTCCATCTGTCATGGAGGAGACGCCACTGAGAAATGCTCAAAACATTTCTCCGATTATTTTTACACAAAAACAAAATGAAGATGAATCTTTAAAGAAATTATTCACTTTGGCTGAAACAAAACAAATTAAGATTACTAAAAGCTCATCATTGTAGTGGGTTTGATGGTATTGTATGATGGTGATATTACTAAATGTAATGTATGAGGCCAGCTGTGAAGGCTCCTGAGATAAAATGTAGTTGTGAATTGTCAGAAGGCCTTTCTTGCTACCACTACGACCTCACACTCAATTTTTTTTTTTCTTAATGAATGTATCTATGTAAAATGTCTAGGGTAATGATATGTAATGTGGTGTGATAGTTATAGATACACCCACAGATATTTAAGCAGACTAATAATATTAACAAATGTTAAAATACACTGAACTAACTCACGTGTGTAAAATTTTTGATAGAATGATATTACATTTATTTTGTTCTGGATCAAGTTTTATGTTGACCAGAACTTTTTTAAAAAAAAAGATTTAAAATTATGAAAGAAATGCATGGAATGTTACATAATAAATGCAAGAGTGTACATATATAAGTACTAGACTAGTTAGTTTTATTAAAATGTTCTAGTAGTCATCTACTCGGGAGGATAGTTAATGTTTGTGCTGTTGGGGTGGCCTCATCACACCTGTCTATATTGACTACACAGTGTCCAGTAAATTGCAGGAATTTTATGGGGTATTAGTAACTAAAAGGCGTTGGTGAACTTCCAGCAGACCAGAGGCTCACTCAACTGGCATATGTAGCTCTGGTGCTGAAATCTGGTAGTCCCACCTCTCCGTGCTGGCGGGCAATAATAGTGGTCTCTGTCACAACGTACTGCACAGATACACTCGAGTAAGATCACCAACTGAATGGACACCGCCTTGTTGACAACTGAAACTCACAGCTCTGCAATCAAAGTATTGGCTATGTGTCAAAATCTATTCTCTACCCACGTCTGGACACAACACTGACACAACAACCACATCATACAGACAGGTCAGATCTCTCTGACCAAACAGCACATTTACCATGGTGGTTTTACATCAGATAGGTCCTCCCAGACTATAGATTCTGAAAAATATTTATTAGTTTCCTTCCCTAAAAGTGGATAGGTAATATGTTTCATTATTCTCAACACTGGATCTGTCTTTCCTAACCCTTGCTGGAGTTTATGTATATTGTTAGTCCCTAGACCCTGACATGGGCGGGGGGTCTAGAGCAAATCCCTACTTGTTTGTAAGGCTAGATTATGATATGGCAGTATCAAATCACTCGAACATTAAACAATATTCAAAATATACAAAGAAATAATTTCAATCTTACCAGATTATGAATAAAGAACACAGAAATGCTAGCAAAACTCAGCTGAGCTGCTGGCTATAGTATGGCGTCCCTGAACTCATTTCACTTTCTTTCATTTGGAAATCACCACACTTTAAAATACTGTGTCTATCATCGAACAACTATTGAGGAATGGCCCCACTTGCGCGTCTGAGCGCCGATAAAATGATTGTCTGTGGCCAATCACTGCCTAGGTTTATTTCAAATTCAAATTTCCTACCCTAAAGTCATTTCAGTCATGCTTCAGTCAAGTATGGATGTTTATCTGTTAGTCTGTCCGTCTCTACTTGTTTTTTTCAAAAACGTACTTGATTTTTGAACCAACCTTTCTCTCCCCTCCAAAATTTTTGTCGTTAAAAGTTATATTTAGACACAGCTCCCACCAATGTCCCTTCGCTTCCCTACTAAGTAGATTTGAACACCTGCGTCTCGAGGTCGTGTTTTTTTGTGCAAATAGCGACACTTTTTATTCAATACAGTCTGTCGCTGATGTGAACAACACTGTCTTTTGTCATTATCTTCAATGTTATCTATCCGTCTGTAAAATTAAGAACATATTAGTTCACTGCTCAGAATGGGCCATCCGGCCAGCTAATTTTTATATTCCTAACATTAATATTACGAAAAAGTTACTTTTTAATTTTTGTAATATTCCAAACATCTGCGTTCTGCCGCTGAATTCAAATCAAAGGCTTGGTATCGCAAAAGCGACCAATAAATGACTGTGGCGTATCATATCCAAGGTCCCTTCTGTCGAGTTCCTTACTTTATGTCAACTTGGGAAACGTGACTTTTCTCCGTTTCCCCGCCAATTGCGTCTCCTTAGCCTTTCTAGTCTCACGCAATCTTTCCAGTCATATTTTTTCCTTTTTATCCGCCGTTCCCCTCCTGTCTAGCAAGTCAATTTTTATGGAGGGTGATGACCCGCGGTCTGGGCGATCATGTACTATCAGCAGCCTACGCATTATGTTTTTATCCTTACATGTTATCTTTGGAGGTATTTTACCGTTGTATCTCTGTCAATTTCACTACAATCATATTGGTTTGAGTTTCGCAACAAGGTTTTGATCAGATGTTTTAAAAAGGGAGATGATCAGGTAAAGAAACAGATTGTGGTACCAAAAAGTTTTAGACCTTTAGTTTTAAATACAGGTCATGATGTACCTATGGCAGGACACTTAGGTCGTAATCGGACTTTGTTTCGAATTACTACAAATTTTTATTGGCCTGGCATCAACACAGATGTAAAAAGATATTGTAGATCTTGTCATACGTGTCAAAAAGTCGCACGCAGGGGTAAGAACCAGACAGCACCCTTGCAAGTCACAGATGTGCCTGTGCGCGCATTTAAGAAACTAGCTATAGACATCATCGGTCCATTGTCTGTTATGTCGGATCGAGGTTTTCAATATATTTTAACGTGCATTGATTTGTGCACTAGATGGCCTGAGGCCATACCGTTAAATAACATTAATACCATATCAGTTGCGGAGGCTTTGAACTTGATTTTTACAAGGATAGGTTTTCCTGAGGAAATACTGTCGGATAGAGGGACACAGTTTAAGTCGGAATTTATGAGCGCGATAGAAAGCTTGTATTGCATAAATCATTCATTCACAAGTCCATATAGACCAAGTTCAAATGGGGTTTGTGAAAGATTTAACGGCTCTCTTAAGTTAATGCTTGGGAAGGTTACTGATGCACACCCTCGGGATTGGGATAAGATTCTCCCATCGATTCTCTTTGCTTACAGAGAGATCCCTTAGGAGAGTACTGGATTCTCTCCCTTTGAACTCGTGTATGGCGCGAATCCGAGAGGCCCGTTATATCTACTGAAGGATTTAATCCTTGGTACTTCTCAGGATGACGCAACTCGCAGTAGTTACGAGTTTGTTGTTGATTTACGACAAAGGTTAGTGGATGCATGTCAGATCGCATCACAGAGTATACAAACGGCAACTCAAAAATCGAGGTTGCTACATAACCAATCTCGTACCCTAAGATCATTTATCCCAGGGGAAGAAGTCTTACTGCTCTTACCTATTAAGGAAAATAAGTTGTTAATTTCATGGCAGGGGCCATACAAAGTAGTGAAAAGGATCACAGATGTTGATTACTCAATTGATATTAAAGGGAAAATTAAAACGTATCATCTAAATATGTTGAAATTATACACGCCAAGACCAGCTGAATTGATGGATGTCTTGGATGAGGTTCATAGATCCTCATGCGCTGTTGTTCAGTCTGAGGATGCTACATCTGATATTCCATTGGAATTTACTTTACCTTCTATGTCTGCTCATGAGACGTGGCAGGATGTTTCTATTTCTTCATCACTTTCGCATTCTGAACAAAGTCAAATCCGTGATGTTTTACGTTCTTTCTCTGACGTATTTTCAGAACATCCAGGTCATACTGACTTAATATCTCATGAGATTGTGATCACTGATTCTACTCCGATTAAAATCAGACCATATCCTATTCCTATTCACTACAGAGATAAGGTGGATAAAGAAATCTCAGATATGCTTAAAATGGGTATTATTTCACACTCTTCGTCTTCGTATTCTTCTCCTATGGTATTGGTGAAGAACCCAGATGGATCTCTACGCATCTGTATTGATTTTCGGAAACTAAATCAGGTTACAGTCACAGATGCTGAGCCAATTCCAATTTTGGAAGATCTTCTTCCACAGCTGGCTAACGCTACATTCTTTACTAAACTAGATTTGGCAAAAGGATACTGGCAAATTCCTTTGTCCGAAAATTCTAGACATTTAACAGCATTTTCCACACCTAAAGGTTTATTTGAATGGAATTATATGTGTTTCGGGTTGGTGAATGCACCTGCGACATTTGTTCGCATGATGCGCCGTTTGGTTGGCGATAGACCTGATATCATCACATATATAGATGACATTTGTTTATTCCATAACACATGGGAAGAACATATTGTAGGTTTCATTTCTTTGCTAGAAAAGCTTAGAAAGCATCATTTGACAGTTAGACCTTCGAAAGTAAAGATAGGTTTTCAGGAAATATCTTTCCTGGGGCATAAAATCGGTAATCATCGGCTTTATCCTTCGGATAGTTTGGTGAATAAAATCCTGAACATTCAGATACCGAAAAATAAGAAAGAGGTCCGTAGTCTGTTAGGGCTCATTAACTATTATCATAAATTTATTCCGGACTTTTCATCTATCTCTGGTCCTCTTTCAGATTTGACCCGCAAAGGTGCTCCTCTTAAATTATTGTGGTCAAAGACTTGTCAGTTAGCATTGGATAAGATTAAAATATTATTTGCGAATCATCCTATTTTGATTCTGCCAGATATCCATGAACCCTTCTATATTCGCACGGACGCTTCTCAGATGGGAATCGGTGGCAGTTTGATGCAACTTGTCAACGACGTACTCCATCCTTGCTTCTTTGTGAGCCGGAAGTTGTCTGCAGCAGAGAAGAAATATTCGGCGGGAGAAAGAGAGCTCCTTGCTCTCGTCTGGACTATATCAAAACTTTCTCGCTACTTGCTTGGACGAAAATTTTACGTTGAGGTAGATCATCATCCTTTGACTTCAATGAAACCAAAAGCATTTAAGAACTCAAGAATCTACAGATGGTTTCTGCTACTGCAACAGTTTTCTTTCGAAATCAAGCACATACGCGGTGAGGACAATTGGTTAGCTGACTTGTTGTCGCGATTTGCAACTCACTAAGACTGATATATTTCATATGGAACTTTGCATTAAGGTTTATGGTTCCAGTTTGTTTGGACATCATATTATGTCTTCTGGACTTGCTATTTCGTCCGGATATATGGATTCAAATTGTATTGCAATTTTGGTTATTTAATAAATGCTCTTCATAGTTTTATGTATATATGTCAAATTCCTGATACTTCTCATTAGATTGCTTATCTGTAGGGTGTATCCGTACGTAAGATTACTTAAGGTTATACCCTGCAGGATCTTGCGCGTTTCCTGAAATAAACGCTCGGGAGCGTGAGGGGTAATGTTGAGGCTGCTTCATGGTGCGATTTTTATCAGGGCAACTTATTATTAGTGCCAGGGTTTTGTCACACCATGTTGTACCTCAACTGAACGCAAGAAATATATGAAAGCGGTCGCGGTGAGATGAGTATCTAGGTATGATGCAGAGAGATTGATGTGACGTCATACCGTCAAGATGTGTGTCTAAAATGGCTTGTGTATCAGCCAGTATATTTGTATGTATTCATGAAATATTTCTGGAAAAGTGGTAAGCTATGTGCTTTAAATGAGAGGCATGAAAATATGCCAGGAGTATAGTTGAAGTCAGTACTGGACGGTGGTTCCCAATACAAAGAAGTGTGTTGAAAATATAATTGAACAGTATTATAACGGGAGGACTCATTCCCCGAAGTTTATGGAGTGGAAGTTATGATGTATAAATATTAAACATACCGGGACGCTCAAATCCCCCGATGTTGTTGGAAAAGGATGTAAAGAATATTTGATATGCCGGGTGGCTAAATACCCCGATGCTAAATTGAATCATGGAATGATATTATAAAAGTATCAACTAGGGAAAAGTTGAGTGACATTGTATACAAGCGAACCAAGATAGTGGTAGACTGAAAGTTAGAGGGAGTATTCATGCCATACTCGTGATTGTGACGTTTTGTGATGTCGTACTTACTGTGTATTAAACTGTTTGCCAAATCGTCTAAGTCGAGAGGTTCGTTCAATCATTCAAGGTTCAGTTAACCAGTTGATAGCCTTATTCAGTAATTGAGAATTGACAGAAGGAGGTAGCTAAAAAGATTGACTTCCAGAATAATTGACAATGTAAACCAAATTTAAAAAATAAAAGAACTTCCACAGCTTTATTAAAACGAATGGATCCTAGACAACAAACGAGAGAATTCGGGCAATTTCTCTATCCCTTAACAATAGCCTAAACTTGTCGCTGTTCTCCTAGAGATAAATCAGGAGAGACAGTAACGTTTTTCCATGATTCACTAGAATGAAGTGGAATCATCGGAAGAGGAAGATTTACATCTGAAAAACTTGTTTCCTCATCCTGTATTACGGACAGTGATGAGTAATGACCATGTGGGACTGGAGAATCGTCCGTTGCCTGGAAAATAGGCTGTAAATAATCCGGACGTTCATGGAATTCCGTAAGCATGTTGATGTGGAAGGTTTTATGCTTCCCGTCAATATCGACAAAATAGTCAACATCTGAAATTTTCGATATTATATCGTACGGACCTTTCCAAGAAATAAGAAGTCGGTTTTCCCTACAAGGTAGCAAAACAAATGCTTTGTCACCAGGACAAAGTTGTCGTAAGGTTCTTTTCTTATTGGCAAATTGCCTTGCATTCTGTTTAGCAAATTCAGAAGAAGAAGTTGCTAATTTGCATGCTTTGATAATCTTTTGTCTAAGCGCGATGACATATTCGTAAGAGGATTTTGTGTCATCGTTAATATTATCAGCGGTTATGAGATCATGAAGCAAAGACATAGGGCCGCGCGGTCGCGCGCCAAAGACAAGTTCAAAGGGAGAAAATCCTGTATGTTCATTGGTGACCTCTCTGTAGGCGAAGAGGGCCGCAGGTAAAACCCTGTCCCAATCTTGAGGATGATCCTTAGTTATTTTCCCTAATAAGTTTTTGAGTGTTCTATTTAGGCGTTCGACCATCCCATTAGACATTGGGTGATAGATACTACTCAAAGATCTTTCTATCTGCAGAGTAGACATTACTTGAGACATGGTATCCGATATTAGTTGGGTGCCATGGTCTGATAATATTTCCCCGGGGAATCCCAGACGAGAAAATATAAGCCAAAGAGCATCTGCAATGTCAGCAGTAGTAATGCCCTTCAGAGGAATAGCCTCTCGCCAACGTGTGCACATATCAACACATGTCAGGATGAACTGATGTCCTCTGGCAGACTTGATCTTAAACGGACCAATAATGTCTATTGCCATTTTCTGAAACGGCCGAATAGGAATGTCTGCAGCCTGAATAGGCGCAGCATGGCGTGGACCTTTGGATTTGACTTCTTGACATACTTTACAAGATCGACAATAAATCCGTATGTCCTTGTTTACTAATGGCCAAAAGAAAGCCGCAAGAACTCTTTACTTCGTACGGGAAAAACCCATATGTCCAGCACACTGAGAGTCGTGAGCGTACTGCAAAATTTTAACTCTCAAATTCTTGGGCACAAGAATCTGAGAATGACTTGACTTAGTGGAGTCTTGAACCATACGTACAAGTACGCCATTCTTCATTGTAATCCAAGATTTACGATTTGTATCCTTATTTGGATCACCTTTTGTTGCAAGAGTGAAGAATTTCTTTAGAGTGGGATCATCTTCTTGCTGTTTTATAAATAAGTCACGAGAAATTACCAAGGGATCATCTTGGTTATGCACTTCATTATCTTCAGTAGATGAAGTGTGAGGCATATTAAGAGCTTTATCTCTAGTGACTACAGCATTAGCAGTTTGCATATTTTGTTTTTCCCAAAAGGAAATTTATTGCGGAGTGCATTCTTTGACTCCGTGAATACGACCAATGATAAGATCAGCGATCGGATTCGGCAGAAGACATGCATGTACATCTCCTGTAAAGAAAGGAGTAGCAATCTTAATGATAGCAGTAGAGTATTTTTCTAAGGTGCCGCCAAATGTTACACATTTGACTACTTTTCCTGTGGCACGAGAATGATCTACGAGTGACTGCCTAACACCAATTGTGGTGCATCCAGAATCAAAAAGAACTGAGACTGGATTATCATTTACTAGACCTTTATGTAAGACAAGAGAACCTCTTCCATCATGCGCGACTGACGCAGGAAGAGCGGGAAGAGGATGGCCGCAACTTAAAGTAGACACTGTAGTTGGTTCAAATAATGTTTTGCATTGGGGGCACAGAGATGCTCTCCCAAAATCAAAAGCGGAACATGTCATATTATTAGCATCATTATTATCTTTAGTCTGTTTATAGGCTTCATGGGACTCTTGCTGTGCAGAGTTTGCCTGATAATGTGATTTATGTTTTTTGTATTGTGATCTACCTCGATTATTATTGCCTCTGTAATCATTATTGTTTCCTCTATTGTAACCCCTATTTGGGTTTGAGTCATAGTTCTCATGGTTACCATTATCATGCTCATTATAATGAGTATCTCTGTAATTATGATCTTGTTGTCTCCATGACGGATAACTTGGATAGTTTCTATAATGCCTTCCTCTGCGGAAATTCCTATAATTGTGATAACCCCTGAATCGAGGGCTGTCGGCTCGTCTCCAGTTCTTCGAAGAAAACCATGAAATGATTGGTTACCTTGGTTTTGATAACTATTATGGTTACCTTTTTTATCAAATCTGTTTTGAGGTCCCTGAAATCTGTGTGAATAATTGGGATTGTATGGTGTTGCTGAAGCAACTTGCATACTCTCCTTAATCTTAGTGTTGCCAAAAGTCACGTCGTCAGAGAATATTTTTTTACCTCTCAAATTCTCTGATAACTGATTTGCATATTGTGATCTATCCACATTATGAGTACGACAGGAACGTTCAAATTTATCCAGCCAGAATGTAATATCGTCACTGGAAGGATTGAACGGTGGTAGTTTAACCTTAAAAGTAGAAGGTTTACCATCATTACCAGATGACTGATTAACCTTACTCATATTTGTCAACTTTAATTTTTTTATCTCATAAGCTAAAAGTTTCTCTTGATGTTCCATCTTTTCCTTTTCTTTTCTTTCTTCAGCCTCTATTTCTAGTCTCTTTTGTTTAGCTTCTCTGTCTAACCTCTTTTGTTCAGCTTCTCTGTCTAACCTCTTTTGTTCAACCTCAGCTTCTCTGTCTAATCTCTTTTGTTCAGCCTCAGACGGGTCTGTGAGCCCACTTCTCAACCCTTTGAAAATAAAGTTCGTTCGTTCGTTCTCTCTTAGACAAACCTACGTTCCTATTTCTCAACACTTTAAAAAAAAAGTTCGTTCGCTCTCTCGCTGGCTCTCTCTCTCTCGCTTTCTCTCTCTCTCTCTCTCTCTCTTTCTCTCTCTCTCTCTCTTAGACGGGCCTAAGTTCCTTTCTCTCAACACTTTGAAAATAAAGTTCGTTCGCTCTCTTTCAGTCCCTATTCATACAATCGTAGACTTTTCGAATACTTTATTAGTTTTGATTTCATGCCCCCCTAATCAGATTATCTTTTCTTATAATATCAATTGTAGGTTCTAATGACGATGTTTGTACTTTTCTACATATTTTATGTCATGTTTATAAGTAGTTAATGTTAATATGAGTGTGCTATTTTATTTTACTTTGCAACGTTGAATTCCTTGACATTGATATGTAAAATGCATATGGGAATAAATGAATTCAGTATGAAAGGTAAGAGAAAGGAAGGGCAGAATGTCAGACGGGCCTGCGTGCCCAATTCTCAACCCTTTGAAAATAAAGTTCGTTCGTTCGTTCGTTCTCTATTTTTTTTCCATTTCCATTTGGAATCTCTTTTCGTCCACCTGCATCTGCAATTTCTTTTGTTCAAATTCTAATTCCATTCTTTTTTCTTCACCTTTTTGTGTTTTCTCTTCGGCCTTCAGTTTATCAATTTCCAATTTTTGTGCTTTTTCATATTGACTGGTAGCATACTCCTCCAACTTATCACCCGTCTTACCCAGGGATTTCCCTTGCTCAATAAAGTAATCTAAAGTCGACATAATGTCTAACAATATGTGACTAATATCCCTGAAATAACAAATTAATTTATTTCAACCAAACAGGAGCAAGTTTTTAACAAAAACTTGTATAATCAGCTCCCTTAATTTCAATGTCTTTTGAAGACAAGTCTTTTGTAAGAACTTGTATGATTATTTTACAATAATAATACCATCAGACATTTATATAATAAGTTCAATCAAAATGTTAATAGTGTATGTCTAAGTATGTGTACCAATAGCAAACAAAACAATAACAATAATACGAAGACAAATATTCAAAACACTACGATAACGTGTTACAAAAACAATGAAAAAAGCACACCTCGTCACAACTAACACAAATAGCAACAAATTGTCGCTAGCAGATTTTCAATCAAGAAAATTGCACCTACAGAACACTAATATAAGACCTCTATCACGTGGTATATCTTATATTAGTCACACACCCAACCTCCCACTGAAAATATATACTAATATAATATATAAACAAATGGCATGTAACATGTAAACATAAATACATATAGCATAAGTATGAAAAGTGTTGCAAACAGGCTTAGTTATAACACATAAAGTATAGTTTACAACATGAAATGGGCCACTTTTTGAATAATTATATTGTTCAATAGTCAAGAACAGACAATTTTCTAGGAATGACGTTCCAACGATGAAAAAATATACTACTGATTCTGCGTGAGAAACTGTGGCGATCTTAAGTCGACCCCCAAACATGGCGGGCGACGAAAATAGCATAGTCAATCCCTCTAATCGGACGTATCGAAGATAGGCTGTCCTTTCGAAGATAGTCTTATATAACTCCCTCGTACCTCAGGCGAGTTTTCATTGCCAAAGTTATAATAGCAATAACTTGTAATTCATCTGGTCTTCCACTCCAGATAATTATATATTAGGCCTCTATATAACAGTAAACACTGTGGATTCCTCATGTGTAGACATAAGTGTCTAAGTTCAAAATATACCGCTAATCATGCGGGTTTTAAAATAACATCTATTCTCCTGGGTCTCTGTGTGTAAATCTAAACCTAACGGTCTTAGATGACTCCAACGAGCATAACAAGTAGAATACTCTGCCTTCCAACCATTCGTGAGCTCTTGTCACCGGTTGACTCAAAATATGATCCTTACAAAGGAAGTGTGAAAGTTTCGTTTTTTACCTTCCTTCGAATTCCTAACACAACTTAGAAGCAACTGCCGTCTTCCTGACGAACAGAAATAACACAGGGGACTTTAAATAACAGTGGAAGAGTTTCCATCCCCAGAAGCAATGCAGAGAAGTAACCAGACATTTCGTCTGACGGACCCAGTTCAACAAAGCGGCCTCCCGCACAGGAAATCTTCTTCAAACTCTCTCTAGTTCGGGCATGCGCTGTTCGCATCACCTCTGACCGAAGCAGTCAGTTGGTATAACCTTTAAGAGGAGTAACTACATATTTACTTTCCCTCAAAGCAAAAAATGAGTATTCGCCCATAGATTAGGGTTCTAACGAAAAATACATTAAACCCAAAATCTTATTCAAATTATTTTCAAACATAACAAGTATACAGACCGACTACATTACTAGTTATGAGAACTGCACGTAACAGTGATTCAACAACGTATTAATTGTAAAGCTCTATATGTGTATTAAAAAGCCTGAGTCATACGGGTGCAGACATAAAATTAACTCAACACTAATTAATTCAACTATAGATTTATATTTACATATAAATAAGCTTAATAATCTATTATTGGTTCACAAGATAAAATAAATAAAATTGTTTTCAAAACAACGAAATGATAATTTTCTTCATCGCTCTATTGTGGTTATTGGTGGAGAAGAGATCACTTTTGTAAATAACCATTAACTGAGATGATTTGCTACTTAGCTTATGGTGTGGTGTCCGTTGGCGTCTGCTTAAGTCACTGCTGGTTCCCAGAGATTGTTGGACAGTTCTTTATCTTCAGGAGTCTTATCTTGTGGCAGCATATCTATCCTAATTATTACCTCTGATAAATCTCTACCAAGGTGTTACTTTCTCATAGTTGTTTATTACAACAGAGTCATCAGCAGTGATTATATCATTTCCTGTGCCCTAATTTATATCACAATTGTTATCTTTTGACATCCCCGTCTACCCAAAGACTTGACCTTGCAATATTGCAAAATTAACACATAATCTACAAAAGGCAATATTTCTTGTCCTATTATAAGGCTTATCCCACGGTGTTTGTTACCATTTTTCCGGCTGCGTATTTGTACGAATCATCTTACGTTATCTCTCACACGACAATTCTAAGTTACCACTATCAGACACATTTATGGCCGGAAGTTTGTTACGTAATCGAGGGCATGGGCGAACAGCTTAATCCGCCTGGCTTACACAATGAGTCGGAGATTTAACTAAATAAGTCGACAGGCCACAAAGAAAGATAAACAGTTCAAACGGTCAGGTGAACCGGGTTGGGTGACAAGATGTAAAAAGAAAACCTTGGTCGTTCAAAGCGTTAAAATCTAATAAAGAAAGAATGAGCATGAAGAAGGGATGACCGAAAAAGTACGGACGGAGAGAATTGCCGGACGAAAAAGAGGACGGACGAATTTGAACGAATATTTCGTCACAAAGGGGAAATCACTAACAGTCTTTAAGTTCAGAATTGAAACAACATAAATAAACGGAATAATCAGACGCTTTGACCGACTGTTTGAAGGAGAGTGATAGATTGGTTGAATAAAAGAAGACAAGATGATATCTAGATAAGACTTCAGTTTTAAAGTTCAAGTTAGCTGCCTCTTTTCAGGATGTAGTCCACTAGAAAACGTTAATTCAAAGAGGAGTCTGGTGAAACTAATACCTGTAGTTTAGGAAGGAGATTTGGTGCCGAGATCACATTACAAGAAAAGAAATCTCGACCCAATAATGTTAATTTACGTCTCAGCTCTCAGGGTGTATGTTTATTTCCAAAAATGTACAACCCAATATAATATTACAAGAAATAATGACAACAGGCTCTGTTATGTTATATTAAAAAGGATAATATGTTCTCATTGAATATGATCAAAATTTACAAACTATAACATTTGGTTAACTATTGTTTCTGAGAAATGTGCCAATAAAAACAAAACTATAAGATTTGGTTAACAATTGTTAAGAGAAATGTGCTAATAAAAACAAACTATAAGATTTGGTTAACTATTGTTTCTGAGAAATATACAAATAAAATGATCATGGAGTGGACCAAATGAGCTTTTCTTTGATGGTTTTGCAGGGTACTTAAACTACTGTACTTATCTTAGATTGTAAGGAGCTGCAGTGATGAGTGTACTTCTGCTGCAGGATTTATGATTCTCGCGTTGCGTAATGATACAATCTGTCCCAGCACTTAAGGACCAGTACAGCAAATAATTTATCGTAGGGTTTCAGAGGATAACCGGGGCTACTTCCTCCGTCTTGACTGTGGTAAAGTGGGATGATATAAATATTTATAGGGGACTTAGTGTACTGACTGAGATCAGCTGTGAAGGTATCTGTATCTAATAGGTGTAGTGTTTTACAGATAACCTTACTTGCTACCACATTTATACCTCAGTCAGAATTATTCTGGAATATTGTGATGACTACGTTGAATGTCTAGGGTATGTATATGATGAAGTGTAAGTCACAACAACAACAGACAAATAAACAATTTAATTTATTCCACCACACTTGACAACACTGTGACACTCACACACATTTAACACTCTATAAGACTATCTTAAATGAGTCACTGGTAAAGTTTCAAATATATATGTATTAATTACTTTCACTATTATATATCCTGATCCAACTACAAAGTGAACCAGGAATCACAATCAATGTAATCACAATTTATATGTACAGAATTTATAAATATGAACCTTGTAGTGACATATTTTATTAATATTATCCTATGTGTGTCAGTTGTGTGGTAGTACTATGAGGTAATACTGGTTTTGTTTTTCAAGCTATGTTGTTATTTGTCATCATGACTTCAAGTGTTTGTTTATCTTGGAAATAGTATGGGGAAAAATTCACAGTTCCTGTCAATCTAAACAAGGTATTGTCCCTCTGTTTTACTATAATGTCAATTTTTGAGGGGACACATAATGTTGAGCTCCTCTGGCCACAGAGGCTTAACTTTCGTGATGGCGGCAGGAAAAGACTCTTCTGCTCGATTGCTCCCCTGTGTTCTGGAGACACCTCACTGGTCACTATCTGGACCCAGGAGTATGCGGTCAGCCTCTAGATTCAGCAAAGCTCAGACCAGGTGCTGCTCAATAACTTTAGGACCACGGTCCCTGAAACAAGAAGGTTGTACCTCCTATTTCATAACTAATTTATAATCTATTTCCAGACTGAACACAATACATAACAAACACTGAGTTCAGAGCTGTAGGCCAACTGCCAGCTTCATCTGAAACAATTTACACCAGTATACTCCTCCCTAATGGTTACTACGCCTCTGCAATTCCAGCATTAGTTCTTTCTAGTCAATAAGATAGGTGTCAGTGTACTGTTTGGCAATTCCATGCAGTTTTACTTTTCTCCGACACCTTCTGTTCAGGTTGGAGCACTATATAGACTTTCCCTCATGTTCGCTACTGAACCACATACATATACAGACATAAATTATCAATTTACATTCAATATTCATTAAAAAGATATCAAATATTTCAAGCTTACCACGATTCATGGAATTATTACACAGTTACGTTGACTGGCAATGAATATAGCACAATCTCGATCTGCCGATGTCCCAGGCTTTATTTTAGAAAAATATGCACTGGCGCTCAACGCACTGGTTCTTTAGTAAGTTTATTTGAAAATGTGGTGCTGAATTGACGCTTCTAATTGACTATATTGGCGGGTCTAACCAATCGAGCCATGTTTACACAAGCGTTTGAAAAAAAAGTACCATTCCTTCCGTCTCCCCTAACAACAAAAGATAGTATTTGTAGCCCGACTAATCGTGTTTAGCCTTACATTTACTTTCCGCCAATCAAATAGGAGGTAACATGTTGGCCTATTTCCCGTACAATGGTGGTTCTAAAACCTGCCACTGCGCAATTCTGATTTTGGTGTTGTCTGACAGCACCACCCTTTTATTTTGGCTATAATTTGTTAATTCCTAGACTATTTGCGTAACGTTTAACATATTATTTGTCAGCAAGTCCTAAGGAACCCAATTATAGAAATTTAAGGGAGCTAGGTGGCTGCGTTCAAAATGTGCATTTTCTTCTACCTCCTGTTCACTTCGATCGATGTGGTGTCTGGGTACTGTCATGTTTTCAAACGTAAACCAGTATAATGTCATATTTCCTAATAAGCATTTTTCAGGTTTTTAAAACCTAACTCTCGTATGGGTAGTGTTTTTTTATCACTGTCGATTTGAAAGAAAAAAAAGTTAGTGCTTGTGGCCTTACACGCGTGATGACTTTAATTGTATAGCGAGACGCGTGTTTAGTGTTGCATGCGTTCCTGCTTTCAGCCCTCCCTTCTCTCTATCCTAAGTTCATCTGTCTTTTCATCACGCCGTGTATAAAATGAAATTAATGGAAGTATTAATTTAGGTCATTACGCAGGGTGCCTATCTCAAGGTTTTCTTAGAAATGCAGTACACGTTTCATTGAAGAAAGCGTGTAGTGATGCAGTAGGCTTTTACTATCAACGTGAAACGTTACAATTTGCAGACGAAGTAGAAAACAAGGGGATTTCGAGTACAGTCATTGTGACAGCACTGTTCTTTACCATTCTTCTTTCCTTTTATTGAATTTATTTGTTAGGCTTTACATTTACTTTTTAATTTATATATGTGGATTAGAATTTCTCACGACAAATTCTCCCCACTTGAAACAGACGTTATATGTCAGTCTATAATTCTATATACACATAGAGAAATTTATTATCCTTCCTGGGGCTTAGGGTGATTCTCATCACACGGATGGCGGCTTAAAAAATCCGCTCCCAGATTTGTTTTTCCACTTATCTACTCTATGCTAAACTCATATGGCTGCATCAGTAATGACCAACGGAGTAATCTAGAATTTTCATGTCTAGCCTGCGCTAGAAACGATAAGGGTTTGGGATCCGTTTGCAACTTAAATGCCTTCCCATACAGATAAATATTGAATTTCTTTATCGCCCATATTACGGCAAGACATTCTTTTTCGCTAGTTGAGTAGTTGGTTTCAGCTTTATTCAACTTTCTGCTAGCATATGCCACTGGGCTTAATTCCCCATCCAATGCATCTGATTTCTGTAGCAGAGCCGCACCTAACCCAATATTACTGGCATCCGTCCTTACTATGAATTCTTGACTTAAGTCAGGTAATTTCAAAATAGGTTTACTTGTGAGCTTTTCCTTTAATTCTTGGTAAGTCATTTCACATTGTGGTGTCCATGTAATTCGATCTGGATTTCCCTTACGTGTCAAATCAGTTAATGGTGCACATATGGAATTAAAGTTTTTGATATACTTTTGGTAGAAACCACATAATGAGACAAAGGATCTCACGTCTTTCTTGGTTTGTGGTCTCGGGGCTTTCTTTAGTTTCTCAAAATTCTTTGGGTCAGGGGTCATGTTTCCCTGATAAACTGTGTGTCCCAGGAACTCTAATTCTTTACATCCAACACAACATTTGGTTGGTCGTGCTGTCAAATTCGCTTCTCTAAGTCGATTAAACAGCATGTTCAGAGAGTCAATGTGTTCCTCAAATGTTTCTGTTGCTATAAGGATATCATCCATGAAATTTGTGATACATGGATTATTCAGAGGGTCCAATAATTTTCTCATCATTCTAGAGAAGACACTAGGCGCATTCTTCAATCCAAATGGCAATCTGTTAAACTCATAGTGTCCCTCTGAGGTACTAAACGCTAGGTATGATCTAACCTCAGGCTTTACTGGAATCTGATATTATCCTTTACTCAGATCCACTTTTGAGAAATATTTAGCTTTATTTAGTCTGGCAAACAACTGATTTGTATCCGGCAATGGATCCACCTGTCCTTCTGTAATAGCATTCAGTCTCCTGTAATCTATACAGAGTCTATGTTCTCCAGAGGGTTTCCTTAAAAGTACAACACTGGAACTATACGAAGATTCACTGTGTGAAATATATCCTTTCTTCAACAAATAGTCTATCTCTTCCTTCAAAGCTTTCTCCTTAGCAAAAGGAATCGAATAGGGTTTCATACAGACAGGTGTGGGGTCTATCAGTTTCATATCATATTCCAATAAGTTTGTATGCCCCGGTCGGTCTGTTAACACCTCTGCATGATTATCTAGAACCTGTTGTACTCTCTTCTTTTGCTCTTTCGTTAAGTGTGTACTGATTTTCACCTGTGCCGCTGTCTCACAGGGATGTAATGGATATTCAAATGATGAAAGTGGTTCCTTTTTCATTTCCATGGCAATGGACAAGGTTAACAAGTGTGTCTCTTCCTGATTTTCTCTTTCCAAATATTTCTTCAGGAGATTCACATGATAGCTTTTTTCTTTCCCCTTCTTATCTATCTTACAATTGGTTCTAGACACCTTCTCTAGAACTGTATATGGACCTTGCCATCCAATTTGTAACTTATTCTGACTACCGGGGAGAAGAAGCAGTACCTTCTCTCCCACAGCCAAATCTCTGTCTTTAGCCTTCCTGTTATAGTAAGCAGCATGTTTTTTTCTGGCTTGTCTCAAATTTTCATTGGCAAGTTTCCAGCCAGTTTTTAAACGAGTGGTCAGCTCATTCACATATTGGTATGAGGATGTAATATTTTCCTCTGCCTTTTCATCAGTCTACGTTCTTAACAGCGCTTCAAGTGGATCTTTTATTGGCCTTCCAAATAATAATGTTGCCGGGGCCATTCCGGTTGAACTATGGGGTACCTCCCGATAAGCAAAGAGGGCGGCGTGAAGGTACTGGTCCCACGTATCTGGTTTTTCGTGTGCCAACTTTTTCAGGATCGACATCAACGTGCCATTAAATCTTTCCACTTGGCCGTTCCCTTGTGGGTGGTACACACTACAATGGAAGTGTTTGGCCTGGAAGATCCTGAAAACTTCTTCTGTTAGTTTCCCCTTGAACTGAGAGCCATTATCAGTCAAGATTTGATTGGGAAAGCCTAACCTTGTGAAAATTGTGAGCAATGCCTCTGCCACATGTTTAGAATCAATCGATGACAGGGATACCGCCTCTCCCCACATAGAACAAGTGTCCACCAGAGTCAGAATGTAGCTGTTCCTTCTCTTGGTTCGGGTGAGAGGTCCCACAAGATCCACGGCAACTCTCTCAAAGGGTGTTCCCACTATGGGCATTTCCCCCAGAGTTGCTTTTGCAGTCCAATGTTTAGAAGCTACTCGTTGGCACTCTGGACAGGATTTTACATATCGTTTGATATCTTCAGTTATTCCTGGCCAGAAATAGTGACAAGCTATACGCTGTCCTGTTGCGCTGATCCCCATATGACCACTGAAGGGAATCGCATGCCCTAGTTCCAACACTTTAGTCCTATATGAAGTGGGAAGGACCAGCTGTCCGTGACCATTGGATTCAGATCCAGCCTTCCTATATATCAGCTTGTTCTTCATATAAAACTATCCCTTGCCTGGAGGTGTATGGGTTTGGGACAACTTCTTGAAACACGGCTTGAGTGTTTTGTCCTCAGCCTGTGCCTTCCTCATCTCATCTGGATGAGTATTTATTGGATTATCCTCCTCCTTTTTAGACTGTGATCTGGTCTGCACTGTTGCCAATATCACAGGTCTCTTGGGATTCCCCAAGAAGACATATCTACACCCCAATATCAGAGGGTAGATTGGCTCATTTATCACTGCTGCTTTTATGATCCCTTCCATATATCGCGTTTTCACCTTTATCCGTGCGACGGGAAGTGTCATGGTAGCTACATCCTTGGTTGCAGTTTGAATCTCCACTGTTTCTGTCGTGTATTGATCTGCCTGCACCAGGTGAGAACTCACAAAGGAATCATAATCTAAACCTGTATCATATAAACACCTTATGGTGACACCATTACAGATGACATCTTCATACACTGGGGGGTGGTATGGTTCCTGTAGTACTGCAGGTTTGACCTTTTTTTCCTTTTTTCCAGATGTCATAGCAGCACAATGAGGAGGTTTCCTTCTACAATGGTCAGTGTCATGATTGTTCATTTTAAAATTTTTACACCACCTTTTCCCTTGGTTGAAAGATTTTCTTTCATCATATTTCCTTTCATCGAATTGTGGGGTTTTATTTTTATCGTCATACCGTGGCCTATCAAATTGGTGCTTACCTTTGTTTTGATCTCTAGGATCAAATTTATTAAAGTTCTGTGGTGCCCTAAAATTATCCACCTGTTTCTTTTTATTACCTGATACCTCTGCCTGAGCCGCTTGATACCTTTCTGCAACATTTAGCAACTCACCCAGCCTCTCTGCACCTTGTTCCATGAGAAACTTTCTCAGGTCTGGAGCCATGGACTCTCTTAATTGTTCTATAAGGACTATTTCCTTAAGATCTTGGGTTTTCCCCAGAGAAGTCCATTTCTCCAAGTATGTCTCTAACCGTGCAGAGAACTGGTGATAGGTTTCACCTGACAGTAGTTTAGCATTCCTAAATTTTTTCCTATAAAATTCTGCGTTGTTTTCATATCTTAACAAAAGAGCCTGCTTTAGCATGTCATAATTTTCCTGATCACTTCTGTTCATTTTGGCAAAAACTTCATAAGCTGCCCCACGAAGCCCTTGAGATAACTTTAAGCTCCACCTTTCTCTCTCTAACCCATACGTGGTAGCTAATAGTTCATATTTATTTAAATAGCTCTCAATATCATCGTCTTTCTAAACAAAATGATCTAAATGAAAGTTCATAGCTGAGGTTGAGGCTCCCTGACTAGCAGTGGCATCCGAGGTAAAGAGACTGGCACCATTTTCAGGAGCATGGCCCTGAAACTCAAACTCCCTTAGTCGTAACTCATGTTCCCTTTGTAATCTCTTATCTTCTGCTTCCCTTTCTGCAGCTAATCGCTTGTCTTCCCTTTCTGCAGCCTGTCTTCTTTCCTCGGCTTCCCTTTCTGCCTTTTTTTCTTCTCTTTCTGCCTCCCATTTCTTAGCCTCAGCCTCAATCTGCAGCCTCGTAGTCTCAGCCTCAGCCTGTAACCTCTTAATTTCCTTTTCAGCCTCTAACTTTCTTTCGGCCTCTTTTTCTAATCTTCTTTCTTCCCGTTCAATATATTTGTCACATTCAGCAGTGACATAAGCAATCATAATTTGCCCGTCCATTCCTAACTCTTTTGCAGTCTGTACAGCAGCAGATCGAAATTTTGCCAAGTCGGCCATTGTCTAACATGCAAATGTAATGTAAACAATTCAATCTATCAATACTTATCCAAGGACACCACAGGCACTGAGAGCTCAACGTTATTTATTTCCACCCAAGGATACCTTTTAATTCTTATTATTCCCAATAGTGAATTACCCCCAATATTTATAATAGGGAAAGATTCAAAATCCCGGGAGCGAGACCCCAATATATGTAGTAAAGTGGGATGATATAAATATTTATAGGGGACTTAGTGTACTGACTGAGATCAGCTGTGAAGGTATCTGTATCTAATAGGTGTAGTGTTTTACAGATAACCTTACTTGCTACCACATTTATACCTCAGTCAGAATTATTCTGGAATATTGTGATGACTACGTTGAATGTCTAGGGTATGTATATGATAAAGTGTAAGTCACAACAACAACAGACAGATAAACAATTTAATTTATTCCACCACACTTGACAACACTGTGACACTCACACACATTTAACACTCTATAAGACTATCTTAAATGAGTCACTGGCAAAGTTTCAAATATATATGTATTAATTACTTTCACTATTATATATCCTGATCCAACTACAAAGTGAACCAGGAATCACAATCAATGTAATCACAATTTATATGTACAGAATTTATAAATATGAACCTTGTAGTGACATATTTTATTAATATTATCCTATGTGTGTCAGTTGTGTGGTAGTACTATGAGGTAATACTGGTTTTGTTTTTCAAGCTATGTTGTTATTTGTCATCATGACTTCAAGTGTTTGTTTATCTTGGAAATAGTATGGGGAAAAATTCACAGTTCCTGTCAATCTAAACAAGGTATTGTCCCTCTGTTTTACTATAATGTCAATTTTTGAGGGGACACATAATGTTGAGCTCCTCTGGCCACAGAGGCTTAACTTTCGTGATGGCGGCAGGAAAAGACTCCTCTGCTCGATTGCTCCCCTGTGTTCTGGAGACACCTCACTGGTCACTATCTGGACCCAGGAGTATGCGGTCAGCCTCTAGATTCAGCAAAGCTCAGACCAGGTGCTGCTCAATAACTTTAGGACCACGGTCCCTGAAACAAGAAGGTTGTACCTCCTATTTCATAACTAATTTATAATCTATTTCCAGACTGAACACAATACATAACAAACACTGAGTTCAGAGCTGTAGGCCAACTGCCAGCTTCATCTGAAACAATTCCTCATGTTCGCTACTGAACCACACACATATACAGACACAAATTATCAATTTACATTCAATATTCATTAAAAAGATATCAAATATTTCAAGCTTACCACGATTCATGGAATTATTACACACTTACGTTGACTGGCAATGAATATAGCACAATTTCGATCTGCCGATGTCCCAGGCTTTATTTTAGAAAAATATACACTGGCCCTCAACGCACTGGTTCTTTAGTAAGTTTATGTGAAAATGTGGTGCTGAATTGACGCTTCTAATTGACTATATTGGCGGGTCTAACCAATCGAGCCATGTTTACACAAGCGTTTGAAAAAAAAAAAGTACCCTTCCTTCCGTCTCCCCTAACAACAAAAGATAGTATTTGTAGCCCGACTAATCGTGTTTAGCCTTACATTTACTTTCCGCCAATCAAATAGGAGGTAACATGTTGGCCTATTTCCCGTACAATGGTGGTTCCAAAACCTGCCACTGCGCAATTCTGATTTTGGTGTTGTCTGACAGCACCACCCTTTTATTTTGGCTATAATTTGTTAATTCCTAGACTATTTGCGTAACGTTTAACATATTATTTGTCAGCAAGTCCTAAGGAAACCAATTATAGAAATTTAAGGGAGCTAGGTGGCTGCGTTCAAAATGTGCATTTTCTTCTACCTCCTGTTCACTTCGATCGATGTGGTGTCTGGGTACTGTCATGTTTTCAAACGTAAACCAGTATAATGTCATATTTCCTAATAAGCATTTTTCAGGTTTTTAAAACCTAACTCTCGTATGGGTAGTGTTTTTTATCACTGTCGATTTGAAAGAAAAACAGTTAGTGCTTGTGGCCTTACACGCGTGATGACTTTAATTGTATAGCGAGACGCGTGTTTAGTGTTGCATGCGTTCCTGCTTTCAGCCCTCCCTTCTCTCTATCCTAAGTTCATCTGTCTTTTCATCACGCCGTGTATAAAATGAAATTAATGGAAGTATTAATTTAGGTCATTACGCAGGGTGCCTAGCTCAAGGTTTTCTTAGAAATGCAGTACACGTTTCATTGAAGAAAGCGTGTAGTGATGCAGTAGGCTTTTACTATCAACGTGAAACGTTACAATTTGCAGACGAAGTAGAAAACAAGGGGATTTCGAGTACAGTCATTGTGACAGCACTGTTCTTTACCATTCTTCTTTCCTTTTATTGAATTTATTTGTTAGGCTTTACATTTACTTTTTAATTTATATATGTGGATTGGAATTTCTCACGACATTGACTAAGGGGTCATCACCAACTGGGAAGAATTAAGTCGGCCCTCCCAAACTCTGCTTGTAGTTACTGGATCGACCCCGGACTGGACACAGACATGGTCATCTGGTAGGTTTCCTGGTTGGACAACTTGGTGGGATCGCATCTGAACCTAATGTTGCTTTAGATGGACATTTGCACCTATATTGCTTGCAATAATAATGTATGGGCAGCTAGGCTGCTAGCGAGAGAATGGCGCTTAAATTGCATTTTGTTAGCGGACTGTTAAAGATGCACACCCCGTTTTGCTACTCGTCTGCTTCAAGTAAAATGTGTAGGCAAGAGTGCGAAAATGTTTTATCTCTTCTCTCATGTTTCATTAATTTCATCCGTTTCCTGAAGGTCAGACAACAAGGTCGTCATTTAACACTTTGATGCGTCAAAAACAGTGATTTCGTGATTAAATGTTGGTTAAAAGTTCACGTGGAAGGAAGCAGATAGAAATTAATAACACATAAGGAAGGGAAACCCGAGTCCTGTAAACAGTAAATTAATATTAGACAAACATGGGTAAGCCACTCACGTCTGTTGTTTTTCTGTTGTCTAAGTGTTCTACTTCTTTATTTCTTACGAGTGCCTGAAAACATACCTTTATGTTTGTCTAATATTAATTCACTGAAGCAGATAGAAACCTTGCCAGGTCAAAAAACACAATAAGACAAGAGTTATACCTTTAAGAAGAATCAGGGAACTATTGGGTTCTTTAACTCCATTATCATTTTCCTCTGCACTCCGTACAGAGCATAGCATCACCGCTGTAACTGGCCCATTTGCACGAAACATGCACCAAGCATTTACATCTCTTGTAACCTGTGGTTTCTGTGCCATTTCTTTTAACATGATGAGGCTGCCAGCCCCATGCACAAACTCACTTTAAAAAATTTTTTTTATAAATTTAATGAAATAACATTTATTCCTTGTATTTGCTCTGAAATAATTAAAAGAACAGGGGCGCTACCAAATTGTTCTAAAGTAGGCGCCCCGAAATTTACCACCCTTCTTTTATACAATATCTGTAGACATAGTACAAGGTTAAAAATAGATATATAAATTATAAAGTAAAATGTTATGGAATCAGTTTTTCAGATTAGCAGCCGACAAGAAACGCAAGACGTTCCGAGGTTCAGTCTTCATCAGCACCAGTTACAAACAGGTGCCAAGGATAAGAATAATAGAAAGGTCAAAGAACAATACTGAAGGCAAACATTTAACCGTATGAGACTCACGATAAGAAGAGCTATCCAAACGGATAAACGAGTAAACAACACAGAGGATGAGCGGAACAAGAACAATAATAATGCAAGATAAATGCACAGCCAGAAAGAAAGAAATTTTCAAAACAAGGAATTAAACAATAAACAACATGCAAAAGAGAAAATTAAAATACAAAACAGGTGAAACAAGTCTTGGTAAAAGTATCCAAACTGTAAGTTCAGAGTATTCAAAAAGTGTCGATCGTAGTTTTGCCAACGGAAGTGACGTATAAGATAGCAGCAATATAAAAGAGACAAAAATATTACGAAACGGAACATAGACTTAAATGACATTTATCATGGCAAACCTATACATGTGTCTCTTCATTTTAATGGGCCTGAACATTTAGGTAATTCTGATATAAAAAAAAACCTATATCTGTTCTTGCTCTGGTGAGGACGGGATTCAACCATCCTCGGAGAATCGTCTCAAAATTCAAATGGGTTGTATTTCTCCTGATGGCTTGAATGTTCAACATCATTTTTCTTGAATTCTGCTATATAGTGGCTTTTCTCTGTTTAAGACTTCTTTATTTTTTCCTTTGCTTTTTCACTATGTTTCTTTTTTTTTTTTGTCCCAACTAATCCCATCCCAACTAACACAATTACCGATGTATTTTACGTCGGCCGGTCTCAGTCAAAATAGTAACTAGCGCCAGAAAAAAAGTGCGCAACGCACGGTGTGCAACATGCGTGGCGTAGGTGTTATATAAAACAAATACTTTGGTTTTATTTTTTTATTTTTTTTTATTCTTTCACGAAATTAGTAGCGCTCGACAAAGAAAAAGTGCGTAAAAATTGGTGTGCATGAGCCCTCACCCGATGTACAAATCATGAAAACTTGAAAGTCTTTGTTAAACCCACTTATTATCAGGGAACACTCGTTGAAAACAATTCTGTTCTGATTAAAATTCATAACGATTGTTCCTATTATATGGTTAGCTCAACAGGGCTCCTTGCTTATTCTATACGGGGTCACTGATAAAGACGGGGAGTGACGTTAAGCGGATATGCTTGGTTGGCTCACGTGAAACTAGAGGAGCAGAAGTGCGGGGGCTTAGACGATTGGGTGTCATGGCAAATGGACGTATGTGTTTGAGCTCCTTATTGTTGAAGTGTTTATAATGGAGTTATGTTATCACTAATACAACAAGATCTTCGGTGAGAGGTATCTAGTTATCTGTATTGACAAGAAGTATAATTGCTCAGTGTCGAGTGTGAAGAGATATAAATCATATTGAGAACTAAAGGACAGCGTTCCTGACATGAACTGACTGCCTACGGTATATCGTCTACTGCACCTTATCTGTCATTATATGCTGGCCTGAACTTTATTGTATGTGGAGCTGCGTACAGTCTTAAATAAATTGTATATCGTTCATTTCGTCCATTGTGGCTCAATTAATTCAAATTTGTATTGGCTTGTTGCAGTGTCTACTTGCTTACTACCCTAGAAGTGATCTTGGCCACAGGAACCATCCTGTTACTAAATATTAACATTAACAATATATGAAAGACACGTAACAAATCCACTCACTTTCACACGAAATGTTGTCATCAAAGATCTTTTAAATTGAATCTAAAATAACATAATTCTTGCCGTGTGTACGTTGTTCACAGCTGAGGAATGCAACCGTGTTGAAAAATTGTATTGTTTCCATTATATATACTCTTCCGAAAATAGTTACAATCAACAAAGAAAAGCGTACAAATGACGGTGTTCGTGAACAGTTTGATTACACTGTATACTGGAAAGAAACAAAAAACACTCAAAGAATGTACTTCTATCTGCTCATCCGCGAACGGAAACAGCACACTATAATTAAAAACCCGTCAAGTTTGACGGGTTTTGTTAGTAAGTCTATATTCCGTTTCGTATCCTTTTTGTCTCTTTTATATTGCCGCTATCTTATACGTCACTTCCTTTCACGAAGCTATCTTTCACTGGGAGGCAGCTGGAGCAAGGTACGACACTGGGTACTATAGGAATTTTTACTCCACGTTGAAGATCTGAGAAGCGAATTAGTAGCAACTTCCGAGGTAGTCAGCAATTAAATGGTCCCTGTAACAAATCCAGCTATCGCGTTTTTTGGTTGTACAGTAATCAAATGCAGGAATGTAGTAGTAATTCAGGACAAATCAGGAACAAATCAGGAAAGGTGAAATCAGGCGGTAACTTAATAAGTCTCCCATGTTTTTTTCTCCTGGTAGCTTATAGGAGTTTCACTGAAAAGAAATACATACAAAACGCTATAAGCTACTAGCCTTAAGTAAGGTTCCACTATCTAGATATATGAGTTTATAGTATAGCGGGACCGGCACAGTTTACAGAATACCTATAGCTTTGAAAATCCCCTCCTGTCACTGTTGATTACAATTGCTTATGAGCAGCCAAACCAGGTAACCACAACCAAGGTAATCCTCGTTTGTTATTGACCAATCGATAGCCAAGCGTAATGTAGTTGGGCTTGGCGGGACTACATGTGATTTCACAAAACGACGTACTCATCCAGCCAGCGGTTATGCAAGGCTGTAGGTTCTATGTATGTAAACATTCATGTACCAAAACTTTGCTCTGTGAGCTCGACTTTAAACGGCCTGCAGGAAAATGTATTCGCCCGCATGAGGCGTCTCTTAAAGTTAACACAAGCAAATCAAAAGGCCCTTATAGGGTTACATAAAAGCTATAAAAGAACTCATTGGTAATCCTTTATGTTGGTTGTACAATATCATCTTAGGAGTCATCAATGAAACATAAATATTTACACCTCTTGTTCGAAGAAAATCCTCTTAAGGAAATCGTATCAGCCACTTAAATTGGGTTTACAATAGTTTAGGAAAAATTGTCCTTAACATGCATTCACTTTCCTTGGAAAAAACGACTAAATGACACATCTTCGTGGTTTAAAGGTAGGTGGCGAACTTATAATTATTAATCCGTCTGGTCATGAATGGTGATATTAATATCAATACTATAAGTATGACATTATATTGTATCTATGTTACTATAACCAAACTAGCTTGTTAATTAAGTGCTGTTACCGATATGTAAAGAATTTCCTCTACCACACAATATATCTGGTCGGCAGCACTATTGGACAGCGTCCCACTCTACAGTCAGAGATTTCTTGGTGACATTATGCACTTGAAAAAGTGAGTCGCCTAATTTATAGTAGACTTAAGCCAGCAGGTGGTCGCATATCTGCTGGCAGCGATTCTTCGTAGCTAGCACCCGTGCGTAAAAGAGATGTACGATCTCGTAAGGACGAGGGAAAGTTTACTCCAGTGTGTCCCCTGGATAAAAGAGATATAATAAGAACGACCACAGACGGAGGACCCGCTTCGGTCACATAAAAGTAAAAAGGTCGCATCACTAAGTTTCCTGGCTGCTCTTAGAATCAAAGATTAAGATAACTTCTGCCGACCAGATTTAAAGGAAAATATTAGCTGCCTAGGGGGAAGAAATTGTAATCTGTCCAACGTAAGAGTGACAGGCTACGCTCACAAATGACGCTTGAGGACCAATTAAAGAGAAGAAATCGGTGGGGAAAAAAGTCAAGAATAAGATAGGAGGCGGTCTTAACCTAACACGTGCCAGAACATTCGTATTTACGCACGACAAGGTTATATGACAGCTGCGTAATTTCTGTGCTTCTCTATGGTACAGAATGCTGGAGAGTAACAGAGAAGAAAATGTCAAAAGTGTCCTCTTTCCACACGATCTGCAAAAGAAAGATTCTCCGATTCTGTTGGTCGAATACCTCACCAATCTAGTCATAGAATTCATACCCAGGTCTCTGGCCTGTCCTATATTTGGGCAAGATATTCTGTTTTTCTGGCGGTCTATGATTTCTCCTTGAAGATATTTAAAGTCAGTGCAGTAAGCTAACAAGGCGCTTGGGTATAAAGAAAATTTTCGCTCACATACCGATATTGCTTCGTGGACGAGAAGTCCATTCAAGAGTAGCCTATCATTGCATCTCAAATGCCACACCAATGGTAAATAGCGATATGATCTTTGTAGGAGTTTATCCTCCGCTACCCTCGTCTCTCATGTAGTACATTCTAACAACACTTAAAATATTGTTTTCAAACTCAATTACCTTTTAAGTTCGTACTCCTTCCGTGGGTATTTATCATGTTCATAACTCACTACTTCATAGATCTATTACTAATAATATTCTTCAAGATGTCCCTTTCCTGTATTTATTGATCACAACAAGGTCTGGGTGGAAGGGATTTCGTGCTCCAAAATTCGCATTTGTTATCTTACGGTCCGTTCCCCAATCTTCACTAAGATTGTAATCGATCGTGCTTTGGGCATTGCATATTTGCTAACTGCCGCCTTATCTGCAAATAACGTCTGTCCATCCATATTAGACCACTGCGAGCAACATGTTTTGTGTATTTTCCCAGACAAGGATTCTGGATTAACAATAGGGATGCCACTCAGTGTAGGCTTTCTCCGTCTGGAGCAGGCGATAAGACAAATGTCAATGCGGCAACTTCGCTTTCACAAACAAAGTCAATGTTATGTAAAAATTAGGTCACGCGCTCAGGTAAAATTATAGGAGTGACAATTTAGAACAATATGTGACAAGTTAACCTTGAACTACGAAAGCGTAAAAAATAAATATTGGGATAATGAAGCACGCAAAATGAGTAGTAGATAATAATATCGCAGTGGAGAGAAAGACCAGAAAAAATAATGAACGTATTACGTTGTCGCAAAATGCATTCGCCAATCCACATTTTGTGTCCAATAATTTGCACTACATTTTAATTCCGTTAATTATTGGGACGAATGCTCTTCAATTCTAACGATATCTGTACACTTCTACAGGACCGTTTGTTAAATCTCACACAGTCCCTCTTCTTTCCCTCCATTCCTCCCTCCCTTTCTTGAGAAAGAATACATTTCTTGCCATTCACCGGTGAACCCGGGCGACTAAAGAAATAGTATCCTTTTGAATGGGCCACGGGTAGTCCAGAATTATTCTAAAACTTTGGATACCAACATTTCCTAAGAAAGTCTGGTAGGACAACTGTAACTCTTCGTGAAGAAGACTTCAGCAGAAATGTGCTAAAACAACCGCAAGCGGTGGTTGCCATTCCTGCCTGGAAGACAGGCTTTGAAGCCCTTAGCATCTGCAAACACCTAATCAACTTTAGGTGCCTTCACAAGAGACAGTATAGACTAGTGGTAACGATTCTATTATAAACGCTAGCACATGTAATAGAGGACCACTAGAACTGAAAGACGGAACTAACCATCCAAAGACACATCGGTGGTCGACGCTGGGACGGGTATGAGAGAAATTGTGTTATTCATACTTTAATACATGATTTCTATATCAAATACTAACATTCATGTTCATTATTAAGATGTAAGCTGAAGCTGTATTTTCATTACATTATATACTCAACTCTTATTCCCTGGTAAATGCTAGCTTCGTAACTTCTTATTTACTATTTCTAGTTTGTTAATTATCACCCACTATCCTTATATCCATCATGCCTTAAAAGCAAGACATAATTCAATAGTTATGATGTTTATAATTATCTCTGGGGCCATCTAGCACAGGTTGGACTCTATGCTCCACGCGGAACCAGAAATAATGTACATATATATCAGTAATTTCTAACTTCTATCATCTGTTTCAATAAAAACCTATTCACTGTTTTTCTCACAGTTTCATGTATACAGTAGTGTTTATTATTGATCCACTGATGAAATTTATGTAATGTACATAATAAGTATTGTCTTTTTATATGGTTGGGACAGGTATTACAGAACACTTGAACGATAGAAGCAGACACTAAGAAACGAAAAAAACGTTGTTATGTTAACTGATCAGCCCAAGCTGGCAAGTAATTCCAAAC